>CAUYRH010170764.1:0-82457 GCA_963574655.1 Perodicticus potto | reverse complement strand
CAATGTTAAAAAGCAGTGGAGACAATGGGCAACCTTGCCTCGTTCCTGATCTGAGGGGAAATGATTTCAATTTTACTCCCCCTCTATATGATATTGCCTATGGGTTTACTGTAGATGGCCTCTATCAGTTTAAGAAATGTTCCTTCTATGCCTATTTTCTTAAGCGTTCTGATCAAGAAAGGATGCTGGATATAATCAAAAGCTTTTTCTGCATCAATTGAGAGAATCATATGGCCTTTTTAAAAAATTTGTTTATGTGATGTGTGTTTATGGATTTACATATATTGGTTTTATTGTATTTAATAAGAATAAGTTTATAGATACAATATTTTAAGTATGTTTCTAATATTTATGGTAGTTAATGATGTACCTGTCTTGAATTCACAAGGTTGGCTTATAACAATTATTTTTCAGGAGTAACATTGAGCAAATATTTGATAACAAGCTTATCTTTTCAGTAGTTCCATTACTGCTTAGTCAAAAATACCATTTCCCAATGTTATTTTTAATAAATTATGTACAAAAAGTTTCTAGATCACTAGTTGCAGTAGCATTTGAATACACAAATCTCAGTATTTGATAGATTAAAAAAAGAATTGGTCAGGATACAGAGATCTTAACTATATCATTAACTAACTTTAAATAATGTATGTTTATGGAAGTCTGAATCTTTATATTAAATTTACATTTTCAAACACATGAAATTTACAAAAATTGACCTCTTTATAGTTGCAAAACAGGCTCAAGAAACACAAATAGGGTTATACAAACTATGTTTTCTACCAATGCTATGTGAAATGGAATCAAGAATAAAATCAACTATAAATGCATAGACACACACACAAAGTATGGTTGTAACTATTTTTCTACAATAAAAACATAATGGATATTTAGAAGGGAATAACAGTACTAAAACATATAGGATGCAAATAAAGGAATGTTTTCAGAGTAATTTGTATCTTCTAAAAGTATTTGTTAAGAAAAAAAGGAAATTTTAATTTTAAAATAAAACTTTTTTAAATCTAATAGCTGTTCTTAAGCTTAAGAACTAAGGAAAACATCTAACAGAATAAAGAAAATTACAGAGATAGTTTAGTGAAAGAAAAAATACTTAAATATTAGAGAGAATAAAGAAAATCTACCAAGAGATAGCTATTTAAATGTATTGATAAAGCATACTGTATTTGCTATAGCAAGAATAATGACAAGGGATAAAAACCTAAATAATCATTGTAAAGAATGAAAAAGAGAAAACTCCACAGATGCAAAGGGACTTCAGTTATAAGTGAATTCTGTGGAAAACTTTAATAATAATTTTGCTAAAATGGACAATTTTCTAGACAAATATAATTTAACACATGTAATTTAACCATAAATCAATTGAAGTAATCAAATCAGTGGTTTTAAAATCTTCCAACAAAAAATATTATACTTAAGGGAGTTATAGTGGCACATATAAGTTAGATAAGTTTCTACCTTCTATAAATGTTCCAGTCACTAGAAAAGCAGGGGAAGTTACCTCATTCTTTTTATATGCCCATAGTAGAGGTTTTTTCTAACACCATCCTATACTTCATTTTCTCCTCTCTCTACCCCGTCCTATCTCTCTTTTAATTTCTAATTAGTCTCAAATGACCACGAAGTCCCATATTAACATGAAAATTTTCATTTTTAGTTCAATCGAGCAATATCTTTTGAGTATTTAACTATATTCCAGGCCCTCCAATAGTCTTTGGAATAAAAGAGACATCTATCAAGCAAATTGGCTGTAAACTTGAAGTACTCACGTCTCAATCTTGAGTGACAATACAATTGGTAATTTACAGCTTCCTAAATCATCAACTCATCTGTATTTTCTCCCTTGCCTTTTTCCAAATATGTTGGATTATTTTGGAGATACGGCTTTAAACACAAAATCAATGACAAAGACCCACTCAAGATATAACAGCGGCAAACTAATTGTAGCTATCTAGCAGGCAACAGCACAATCCAGAGGAATAAGCATAAGTGAAAATTAAAAGATGTAGTTATGCATGTTCTAATTGAGGCCAAACCCTTGATCTCTACATGCTCAATGCAGACAGAACTACTGCTACCTCTCCTGTTGGTTTTGCAGTATTGTTGAGAAGCAAATGGAATAAAATTATAGTCCTTAAATCCCTTTGAAGAATATAATGTGAATAAAAATGGGATTGTTATCATCTTCATCATCATCAATATGTGGTGTATAACATTGTATATGAGCAAGATAAATTTCCATATTAAAAGTGAATTTTGATACAGATTTTGAAAGAAAGATGGGTGTAACTTCACAGTGGAAAGGATTTTTCAGGAAAGCATTATATTTTCTCCAGTTTGCTTATTTCATAGAGTACAATTCTTCAATGCTATAGCCTTAAAACTTCTGACTATTGTTCACATAGATTGTGATTCAATAAACATGCACACATACAACTATAAATGTATCATTTAATACACAGTTAAAAGATCTCACCAAATGGTATTTGCCTTTTTGGTAGTAGGTGGAGTTGATATTTCTATTTTGCTTCACTCTATTATGTATAATTCTATTTTATTTAATTTTTAAAAGCTGTATTTATTTCATGTCTCTAGTTTTAAAACTGATGTTTTAATATTTATCTCATGTCCATATCTTTTTTTTGAAGATAATTCCAATGAAAACAACTTATTAAAGCTAATAAGATAAGAACAGCAAAAGCCAAATTCTTTTTGTTGGACTCCAGAACAAGAAGTACTTAAAATTTATGTTCTATAGTTGAGGAATTATGATTGTGTTGCATCCAGATTTTAAAATTTTTAGCACAAAAAGTTGGTTAAAGAAAATTCACTAGACTTTCCAGTTCTCTTCCAATGACCTTTGAAAGGAAGAACAACTGAAGGGAATCTTTAAGGATGAGCTCACAAGATGGGAGGAGATTCTACCCTGTTGTATTTTAGAGCATGAACTAATTAAAGTCAGTTGAATATATTGGACTATCACATCTGTCTTTTGCAAAAGAGAAATTACCCATAAAATTAGGCAATTAAAACCTGAGATACCTCTGATTTTTTTCTCCTCAACTTAACCTTTACTCTATACAAGTGATGAAAATCATAAAAGTTCATAACACAACATATGAACTTTTATAAAGTGAGAGGGTTACATTGACAGAGATACATGTATAATCAATTTTCTTTATTTGCATATGAAGAGAAATTTTAATACATGTTGAAGAAAGCAGAGTAATCTATTTTTAAAAAACTTAGATGAATCACAATGTGTATACATATTTTTATTTATACCTGTAAAGCAGATGAATTTTAAACAATTGAATTGTGAGGTACTTATCCAATTATATATTTTAAAAAATCTGTAAAAGAATGCATTAGTATATTAGAGCTCTCCAGAAACAGAACTGGTAGGATGAAGAGGAAATTTATTACGGGAATTAGCTCATAAGGTCATGGAGGCCACATCCCCTGATCTGCCATCTGTAAGCTGGAGACCCTGAAAGCTGGTTTTGTAAGTCAATCTAAATCCAAAGGCCTGAGGAAAACTTTATATTTACCTAAAAGTTGTAAATATAGTACAGAGGGTTTCTGTATATTCTTCCGCTTATATTATGTTTCCCTATGTAAAAATCTCACATAACCCACTTATTTTTATTTAAAATTAAATAGAAAGTAATTTGAATAACTCTTAGTTGCTCATTCTGAGGCAATTACGTGATACCTCTTAGAATAGAAGAGAATATTATAGGAACCACGAGTCCATCACAGATAATTACAGGCATATAGAAATATCTGAACTTAGAACTCTGGCTATGTGAGTCTGAGCATAACCTTGATATGTTGCTTGGGTGAAGCAATTCTTCTGCAAATAAACAAAAAATATATTACTGTCTGGAAAATGCATAAATGAAAGACTGAGTAATACTAATCAGGGTATATCAGAAAAGGACTGAATCAACTCTGTATTCTATATACAACTGATTAAAGAATCAAGTCAGAATGAATATGAAAGTATACAAATATATGTAGAAATATATAGGGTTGTTGATAGGAAAACATATAAATTCACATAGTGGTTAATTGTAAGAGTATACATTTTATTTCAGCAGACTATATGCAGCTTTTTATACTTTTATATTATAGAAGTGTAAATGTCCTTAAAATATAATTGTTTGGATTTATTATGAATTTAAGTATTATTTAAAGTTCTTTACATTGAGTGACATTTTATTTAGTAAAAACAATAAATTATTCAAGCAAGGATTAGTAATTATAGTGTTCCATAGTACGTATTTCATATGTAATAAATAAATAGAACTATATAAATAAGTTTTACTCTTTTTTTTTTAACCATTGAATATACTCCACACATTCTTTTTCTTTACCACATTCTTGCTGCTTTATGCAAGGTATATAATATAATCTGCAGATCTAATAAACAAATATATTAGGCTAGGCTGCTTCTGGAGTCAAGACATAACATTTAATAAAGAAGGTCTGGTGAACACATTGAAATGATGTGACACTTTTCCATTCCTTCTGCCACACTTAAAGGTATTAAGATAGTAAGTGATTGGCTTAATAAACAATGTCTTCTCAAGGAAATGTAGGTGTGTATCACACGCCTAAGAATGTTGTCAGTGGAGTTTTACCAAAAAGCTCCTCCCCTACTGGAGGGAGAGCTGCTGCTTGCTCTGTATTCACTGTATGTTCTTGAACATGTCACCTCACATTCTTGAACCTCAGTCAACCCATTTGGAGAATTAGGTGAAAGCTAAGCCTTAGTGAGAAACAGATGCTACATCTGAGATGAGTTTTCTTGTGTAAACAAGTAATTCCATAGTTTAATGCCACAGAAAGTTGCTGTGCGGATGGCCATGATACATGGGCTATGTGAGGTTTAGATGATTGGGTTAAGACTTGGAATAGATACATTTCTTAATAGAAATTATGACATCATATTATTGCATCTGGGGTCCTTAAAATATTTTTCTCTATTTTTTTATTACCTTCGAGTTGGTTATAATATTGTGATTTTTTAAATGTAGAATTTATTTAACACTTTTGAAGCATGTTATGATTTTTATATGGTGAATTATACTTTTAACATGTTAATTAAGTTGTCAAGATAGGGGGGAATATAACTCAAAATAGTCCCTTGTGAAAGTCAATGAACGCAGAGTCTGCTTTGTGGATAAAAGTTAATCCAGGGATCTAAATTCATATAGTTTTACTTATTTATTTATTTATTTATTTTTGAGACAGAGTCTCATTATGTCACCCTGGGTAGAGTGCCATTGCTTCACAGCTCGTAGCAACCTCCAACTCTTGGGCTTAAGCAATTCTCTTGCCTCAGCCTCCCAAGTAGCTGGGACTACGGCACCTGCCATAATGCCTGGCTATTTTTTGGTTGCAGTTGTCATTGTTGTTTGGCAGACCTGCGCTGGATTCGAACCTGCCAGCTCCAGTGTGTGTGGCTGGCACCCTAGCCACCAACCTACAGGTGCTGAGCCTAAATTTACATAGTTTTAAAGACAAAAGCTGTTTGTCATTGTGTTTAGTTCCCAGTAGATTATTTGCCACTTTGATAAATTTTTATATTCTAAAAATACATTGCTACTAAAAAGATAGATGACTTATTAAATTGAAAAGAATTTCTGAAAAGAAAGCAAAACTTCTTGAGAAATACTGGTGTAAGTTTTCTGATTGCTTTCTCTCCTCTACTGCATGTCAGATTGAAATAGCTACAAACCTCAAAGTAAAATCTGTTGTTCCAGAAACTCTCTGAGCTTACCATAAACTTACAATTCCTTTGTTGACTACATGTCTTGCTAACTTTGGTGCACATTTCAAAGCTTCAGGTTAAGTTTGCTGTGGTTTTTCCATTGCATAAATTTTTTTGTTTTTTAAACTAGTGTTAAATTATATGTGAATCAGAAAGCTAATGGGTACTGTTGAGGATTCTGTGTCTGTGAGTTGGTGATGATCTGGGCTTTTTTTTCCAGCTATACTTTTCCTGCATTTGTCTTTAGCTAAAGAGTAGTGGCTTGGCCTTTAAGTGGAAAACAATCCAGGAATTTCAGAGAAGAGGAGCTAAGCAACAAGAGGCCTGGAGCTATTATCCTCTAAAGCAGGATGAAAGCACTCCTGTCCTTGTGCTCTCTTCGGTTCCCTGCACACAACTCTTTTGACTTCAGTATGAAAAGAACGTATCTGGCAGAATTGGGCCCTGGGTTTCTTTAGAAAATAAGAAACGTCCACTTGAGTGAGATGCAAAATACGACCAGACTATGAGTGCCCATGGAAAACCCCAAACATGATGGGTGTAAATCTAAAAGCTTAGAGGGAAGTGAGGAAAGCCTATTTTTCGACTTAATATCTAGAGAAAATATCTAGTGAAAATATCCAATTCACTGAACATTTGGATGAAAGTAGTAAAAGGCCCATTATTTGACATTTTGAAACTATTTTGAATGAGATGTAATTATGAAGAATCCTAGAATAGCCTCACTTGGAGAAGTTTCTCTTCACATCCATGCCATCATCTATAGCAGTTTTCGGGACTTTTTTGATAAGACTCATTCTTGCTGGAGTTAGATGATATGTCACTGTGGTTTTGATCTCCATTTCCCTGAAGATTTGAGATATTGAGCAATTTTTCATGTGTTTGTTGGCCATTTGTATGTCTTCATTTGAAAATTTTCTGTTCATGTCTTTTACCCACTTTTTAATGGATTTGCTTAGTTTTTTTCTTACTGATTTGTTTGAGTGATTTGTAGATTCTGGTTATCAACCCTTTATTAGATGCACAATATGCAGATATTTTCTCCTATTCTGTGGGTTGTCTATTTGCTCTATTGATTGTGTTCTTGGCTGTGCAGAAGCTTTTGAATTTGATTAGATCCCATTTATTTATTTTTGTTGTTTTTGCATTTGCCTTGTAGTATTAATTTTCTAATTTTTCTCCACTAGTTTCATTCTATTTTATTAAAAAAATATTTAATATGATTTCAATCTACTTGGATTTGCTAATACTTGATTTGTGGCCTAACATCTATCCTAAAAATACTCTGTATGCACTGGAGAAGAGTGTTTTTTCTGCTCCTATTGGATGGAATATTCTGCCTATATCTCTTTTTATTCTATCCATTTATTCTATATGTTGCTCTAATTTACTACTTCCTTTTTTATTTTTCTGGATGATCTATCCATTGTTGATAGTGGGGTATTAAAGTCTCATACTGCTATTGTATTGTTATTTATTTCTCTATCTTG
Organism: Perodicticus potto; assembly: GCA_963574655.1. Taxonomy (NCBI): domain Eukaryota; kingdom Metazoa; phylum Chordata; class Mammalia; order Primates; family Lorisidae; genus Perodicticus; species Perodicticus potto. The sequence goes on along the minus strand of CAUYRH010170764.1, from coordinate 75,170 downwards.
TTACTATTTGCTTTCTAATTCAGTGTTTTAATCTTGGGTGCATGAATATTTATAATTGTTATATCTTCTTAATGAATTGACCCATTTATCAGTATTTAATAACTATTTTTGTCTCTTGTAGAGTTTTTGACTTAAAATCTATTTTGTTTGAAATAAGTATAGCCACTCCTGTTCTTCTTTGGTTGCTGTTTGCATAAAGTATCTTTTCCCATCCATTCATTTTCAGGCTATGTGTGTCCTTAAAGCTAAAGTGAGTCTCTTGTGGGCAATATATAGTCAGTCTTATTTTTTATCCATTCAGCCACTCTACATCTTTTGACTGGAGAATTTAGTACATATACATTCAAAGTAATTATTTATGTGTAAAGATTTATTGTGGTCATTTCTTTAATTGTTTTCTGATTGTTTCTAGTTTCCTTGTTGCTTTCTTATTCTCTTATTGCCTTCCTTTGTAATTTGATGAGTTTTTGTGTTGGCATGCTTTGAATCTTTTCACTAATCTTGAGGATCTAGTAAAAGATTTATTTTTGTGGTTACCATGAGGCTACATAAAACATCTTATAGTTACAAAAAACCTATTTTTAAGTTGATGGAAACTTAAGTTTTTTCATGTACAAAAACTCTATACCTTTACTTTTCTCATCTCACATTCTAAGTTATTGACATTAGAATTTATATAATCTTTATTTTCTATACTTATTAACAAATTAATTGTACTTATAGTTTTTTAATAGGTTTGTCTTTTAATGTCTATACTAGAGATGAAAGTGATTTGTGCACCACCATTACAAAATTAGAGAATTCTGAATTTGACCATGTATTTACCTTTTCCAGTGAATTTTATGCATTCATATGTTTTTTAATGTATAAAATGCATTGTTATTTAGCATCCTTCTTGTAGTTTAGGAACTCTCTTCAGTATTTCTTATAAGGTAGGTCTAATAGTAATAACCTCCTTCAGTTTTTGTTTATTTAGGAAAATCTTGATCTCTTTTGCTTTTTGAAGGATAGTTTTGCCTGGTATAGTATTCTCTGTTAAAAGAGAATATTATTTCTTTCAGTATTTGAATATATCACCCCACATTTGTCCTTCAAGATTTCTTCTGAGAAATCTGCTGATAGTTTCATGAAGACTCACTTTTATTTGACAAGTTGCTTTTCTCTTTCTCCTTTCAAACTTCTCTCTCCATCATTTACTTTTGTCAATTTAATTATAATAAGTTTTGGTGTAGACCTTCTTAGATACAACTTCTTAGAGAACTTTTAGGCCTCATAAATCTGCATGTCCACTTCTATTCCCCAATTAAGAAATTTTTAGCCATTGTTTCTATAAATATACTTATGCCCATTCTCTTTTTCTCTTCTCCTTAAACTTCCATACATTCGTATATTGATTTGCTTGATGGTGTTCCATACATCATAATGCTTTATTCATAATGCTTTATTCATTTTTCTTTTAGTTCCTTTGGCAGAGTAATGACAAATAACACGTCTTTCTGGCTGATTACTACTTCTGCTTATGAGAGTCCTCTGTTGAACTTCTGTACTGAATTTTTCCATTCTGTCATTTTATTTTTTTAGCTGTAATATTTCTATATTTTCTTATGGCTTGTATTTATTTGTTGAATTATACATTTTGTTCATGTGTTACTTCCCTAATTTCATTTAGTTTTCTGTTTTCTTAAAATTTACTATGATCCACAGCTGGACTAGCCTGCTGTCTAGTGATCTGAGTGAGGAAGAACATCTGACTGTGCTTCTTGGCCATATGGAACCACCCTAGGCTCCACATCTGAGTGTAACCTCAGCTTGTCTCTATAATGGGATGAAGGCACTAGCAGAGATGTGGCACTACCACCAAAACTCATATGCTGGTACCTTTGAGCCCTGTCACCCTTCTTTGTTTCTAGCTGACTCTAAGTAGTCTATCCCTGACAATTTCCCCAGATTTTCCTATTAAGCAAAACAGAAACAGGCTTCCTGAGTCACCCTGGAATTTGTAGAAATCTGATTATTCAATTTAGGATCTTTTTTCCCTACAGAAGTAACTATAGGTCCAAGAAATATTTTTTTGTTGTGGTCCTATGCAGTCTGAAGAGGCCTGATGTGGTTGCAGTAAAACCATTCTTCTTAACTCTTCCAATGTGATTTTTCTTGGTTTTTTGAGCCCCAAGGGGGTGTTTTAGCTTCATCTATAGCTTCTGAGAATTTAACAAATATGCTTTTGTCTGTGTATGCTAGTCAATTTTTTTTTGAGAAGTACTAAAACCAGAGACCTTCTGTTCTGCTACTGTACTGACATCACTATTAATCATAAACAGTATTTATCATACAAGGCTACAAAATCCATCTTATATATTCTGGCCTTGGGGATGAATACGTGATCAGTTCTAGGTTGACTAGATGGCTCTGCTTACCTATGTTGACTCTGTCCAGGACTTAGTTAGCTGTTAGTAAATCTAGAATAACTTGGCTAAGAGACACATGGCCTGCAGCTCTATTTTTATATGTTTAATGCCTTTTGGTGTCAGTTACTCCAATAAACTATACCTAGCATGTTCTAGTGGTAAACTTAGATGTGCAAGAGAGCAAGTGGAAATAAGACCTATTTTTTTCTTAGCCTTTTCTTGTTTCAAGGTTGTTGAAATCCTACTGGGCACTGTAAGTCATTCAGTTGCCCTGAAATACAAATGAAAAAGAACTACAAGTTTACACAGTCAAATATGTAAATTTTGATGTGTAATTTTGGAATTGGCAATAAACTGGGGCAACTAATGACATCAATCTATCACATTATTGTTCTGTAATTATTGTGTATATAAAATAATAAAACAAAGTTATTGAGTTGCCATTTATGGAATCTAAGGTTTTTCCTGTGGGATAAAGAAGATATCAAAATATTAAATAAAAAACTATATTTTGCATTTTAACTAGAGGCATCATTATAAACTTACAAAACATTTTAGCCACAAAACAAATATAAAATCTAGATATTTCTACTGAAAATGTCTAGAAAGAATGACCAACCCAGTAGTAATAAATGCGCTAGCATATATATTCTAGATTCTCAATAACATAACATTTTGTAGTGATATAAATCTCAATTCTTTGGAGAAATGGCTAATACCAACAAGTGAATAATATGCACTTAGAACATCTTGTCACATCATTTTGCCACATTAAATAATATGAATATTATTAAAGACAACTTCACTCACATTAAAAAGAAGCAATTTGAGGAAATGCCCCTGGTTAAAGTTGGAAAGTTTTATGTGAATACAAATAATGATTGCAATGGTTTTTAAATATCAAATATGTTTGAAGCTATAAGTTTAATTTAATATAAGGCCAGAAAAACAATTCATTAACTAGAAATTTAGTCAATAAAATAAAGAAATTAAATATTTATACTGCTTTTACTTTATAAAATGCCACAAGGTAATAGACTCATTATTGAGAAAAGATTCTCCCAAGAAGAATTTCAAGCAATAAACAAAGAAAGAAGTATAGAATTAAAATATCACCATTCTGTAACCCCTGATAAAATAGCTGCTAATATACAATGAAGAGTGACAATCAGAAATTATGTGTCTCCTGGTAGAAGTCCACAACAACTTCTGTGAATCTTCTTGGCAAAAAATCAAACATATAAGTAGTCAAAATTTTAGACCTAACTATCAATTTAGAGAGAAGAATATTAAACAGCATCAATAAAAATGCAATCATCGCAGTCTACAGTGAAAGATACTACAGGATGAAGAATCTGCTTTATTCAGCAAATGCACTGGAGAGAAAGCAAAAGCAAAAAGAAATGAGAAATTTGTAGATTAAAGCAATTTAAGAGAACATGTACCCCTGCTAAACTGTTCAAAGCTTATTGAGAAAGAGATTTAAATAATTTATACCAAAAAATGAGGAAATCGGAGAAATTTAAATGCCTATTAAGTAAATACAAACATGAAGGAATTATTCAGTTTTTAAAGTTAGATAATCCATCATTTTTTTTAATAACCTTATGTTTTAGAGATCCATACTGAATTATACCTGATGGTGCCATGGTTTGAATATTTCCCCCACATTTCATAAGTAGAAACTTAATTGCCAAATTGTTTATGTTGATTGGAGGTAGGGCCTTTTGGAATAATTAGGCTAGATAAGGTTATCAGGGTAGGGCCCCAGTGAGGGGACTGATAGCTTTATTAGAATAGGAAAAGAGACTTGAAATGACATATATTCTTTATTAGACTAGGAAAAGTGACTTGAAATGACATATATTCTTTATTAGAATAGGAAAAGAGACTTGAAATGACATATATGCTCTTGCTCTCTTGCCATCTGATACCACCTGCTCTGTTAGGATACAGTAAGAAGGCTCTTAGATGCCAGTGCCATGCTCTTGGACTTCCCAGCCTCCAGAACTATGTTAAATGAATTTCTGGTCCTTATAAATTACCCTGTCTTAGGTATTCTGTTTTAGCAACATAAAATGGACTAAGAAATATGGAATAATATAATGTTTAAGAAATTTCACTCAGAATAATCCAGAGTTGGGAGAATGAGGCAGGATTTTGCTGGAGCATGATTTGCCAAGAGTTGATAATTGTTGAAGTTGGGTAATGGATACATAGGGGTTCATTTTGCCATTTATTCTTATTATATGTTTAAAATTTTCCTTATTAACAGATTTTTAGAAGCCTATTCTAGGATGATTTCTTTCCTTAGACTTAGGAAATTGTTATAGCTAAAAATAGTCTGTAATTAAGAACTTGAGCTTTGCATCAAATTATGCTTGAATTCTGTTTTCTTCACTTACTAAAGGGACATTGGGTAAACTACCTTTCAGCACTTCAATTTAATTATCTGTAAAGTGAGATTATTAATAGTTTGTATTTCATAGTTATTATGCAAATTTTAAGCTACAATATGTAAAGTGCTTAGCACAGTGTGAGACACATAGTGATTACTCAATACTGCTTATTGTTATCATTATTAGAGACAAGTTTTGCTCTGTCACACCGGTTAGCATACTAGTGGCAAAATCACAGCTTGCTGAAACCTCAAACTTTCAGACTCAAGTAATCCTCCTGTTTCCGTCTCCCAAATGGCTGGAAGTAGATGCACATGCCACCACCCATGACTGCTTTTTATTATTTTTGGATATTGGTGTTATTGTGTTACCCAGGCTTGTCTTGAACTCTTGGCCTTAAGCAATCTTCCTTCAGCCTCCCAAAGTTCTGAGATTATAGGCACAAGCCACTGCAACTGACCTGTTTATTATTTTTATTGACATATATATTAATGGTGAATATACAGATAAAGGGCTAAAGAGTTTACTCTAACTGGTAATATCAGTGACCTCTAAGGCAAAAAGTAGGAATGAAGAGAGATGCAAGAGAGGATATTTATTTTATTCCACACGCTTGGTCATAATAATGTTAATATTATTGAAGTGTTTGTGTAATAATTTCAAGACTTCTAAGTATTCTCATTACAAAGAAAATTTTCTCATCAATTACATTTAAAATTTTTGATTGGGGGCCTCGCCTGATAACCCAGCAAACTTCCAAGACTCTGCAATGACCACAGTCTTATTTTTACCTTGCAAGACCCTAAAACTTAATATGAGAATAAGATGAGTATAAAAGATAACTAGATGAAAATTAGAATGTGATGTGTGTCCTAAAACAATTCATAAACACAGGAACACTAGGATTTAGAATGTGATGCTAGACCAATATCTACTTAAACAAAACAAACTACCAATTTAAGGTTATGCAAAAAGCTTATGTTAAGGTAGAGAAACATCTAGATTATAGTAAGAGAGAGATCATGAAAGCCAGTAGGAAATCACTTTAACAGTGCCTGGAAAGTTGCCACCACCTTATATTCAATACACAGATTACTACCAAGTTATTATTAATATGAATTCATTTGAGTAAAAATCAGTGTAATGTTAGCTTGTCTTGGATACTGTTTAAAAGACACGTCCTATGAAATTTCCTTTAGAGAGAATGCCCTGGCAAGAGCCCTTATAGCAGTACTATGTGGGGGTTCAATATGTTTATATTACCTGTCACATTTTACTGGGAAGAATCAAAGATTTAAAAACTGATTGGAGCTGTCAGTTGGCATTATCACTTTTATATTTAAATATGACAAGCGTCTATTTTTGCCGGTAAGTGTTCCACTGTGTGGACCTGGACAAGTGTACAAAATTCTCGCATGCTTTCTGACCACATAGGGAGGCAGCATAATCTGGGTTGCCATTTTTGCTCAGTGACTCTGGAAGTCTTATTTATCCCTCGAAGCCTGGCCCAACATCTTGCAACATACTGATAAGACTAGTCCCTATCTCACTGGGGTTGACATGCAGATCCTAAGACATGATACCTGTGAAGAGTTAAGCCTAGTAGAAAGCACACATCACTGTTTAATAATTATCAGCAGTTGTGTTTAATTACTTTGCTTGCCTTGAATAGAAGTGCCTAGAGGACAGGACATTGTCACGTGTACCACTGGAGCGTTGGGACCCAACTTCAGGAGGATTTTAATCGAATATTTATTTCTATTTCCTGCGTTAAAAAGAACTGTTGTACTGTTCAGCAGGAAATCCTGCAACCCCTCATGGAGGAATTCCATAGGCAAAACCTCTATTTACTGTGAAAAGATTTGGGCCCTGGAAACTGCTGTTCCTTCTTCACACCACTGCATTTAGCTAAAACAGCATGGTCTTCTCCTCATTGGAAGCTTTGCTGAGAGGGTTTTTACTGCATTTATATGGGGGATTGAAAGTAAGGGAAATATCTAAGTGACATTAAGGGACCACTTTCCCTGAAAAAAAAAAAAAGGTAAAGTTAAGTAGAAGAACCATGTTAAGTATATGCTTGTCAAAAGGGAGTAAACCACTGTGGGCAGGTCAGCCTGGTCTTTATCTGCTTCCTAAGCAATTATCTTGTGTTAGATAAAAGGCAGGGATTTTCTTTAGAAATATAAAATGTCAGGCATTAACAGGGTTTTTATTATTCATTTTCTGAGCTCTGTTATACTTGATGTTGTCTCATTTTTTCCATTATAAATCCCTTCTTCTCAAGGGGCTGTAACTCCCCCCAATAAAAAGAATAGCTTCAGGCAAACACTTGAAGCATTTGCTCTCAGCTTAAGAGGACTTTTGTTTTCCCAGGTCTTGAAAATAAAAATTCATTAAATTCTTTTTAAATTAAAGGAGTGTTAAAGTGAAGAAAAAACCCAGAAATTATGGCTTTCATATGTGTGCTCTTACTACCTGGGCTCAGAATTTTTTTAATAACAGGAATTTTGCAGGTCCTCTGATTATATTGGCATCCCTCTCTTATCTGAGAAAATTCAGTATTGCCCATCTGCTCTGAATCCATTGGCTTCCTCAGAGATACTTACCAAAGATGGTTTGATGGTTAGTTAGTGCTAGATGATTTCTCTTTCACTGACAGATAATATGTCTCCCAGGAAAACAAAAAAACAAACAAAAAACAAGTCCATTTAGTACCTTATCACCTTCCCCAATGAAAGCTGCAGTGGTCTGTCATCCTCAGGGTGATGGAGAAGAGTGCACTTTGATCCCCTGAAGATGGAGGTGTGCTGGAAACAGCTTCAAAACATCTCTCTCTAATTTATTCCCAGAGAAATGCTGATCTGGAGACTTGTTAGGCTCCTGGTTTGAGGCCAAGGACAAGGTCAGGCTAAAGATGAAGTAATAATGACACATTTCAGAGACTCACTATAAGCGTGATGTCAATGCATGGCCGGAGTTGAAAGGCTGTGGTTGTGCCAGAGAGTCCAGGGTTTCAGGATGTGGCTATGGATGACCTCTGGGAGCCTAGTAACATAAAAGAGACCCTAGCATCTTTAATATTCTTATTTTTAAGCAAGATTTCCAGGAGTTAATTTCCTCTGGAATGCATTCACACACTTCTCATATGTTATATTTCCTGTAGCTACTTTTGTCTAAAAAGAAAATAGCTTAAAAGAGAGGATATTTCCTTTACAATGTGTTGCAATTGTCTGGAGAGACTACTTTTAAGAATAGAGACAGAATCATAAAGCAATAGCAATAAATAATCTGTGAAAATCCGTTGTTCAGATAGAAAAAAATGAAATTAGATTTCTATATCACACTAAAGAAAGATACAGATGGCCTTTAGAAACAAATATAGAGGAGATCTCATAGAGAAGATACAAAACTCGTAAACTTTAATGTAAAATATTGGAACATTTAACTATATCAACATGAGAACATTCTAAACAACTATAGACCTCATAAAGTTAAATGATAAATAATTATTTGAAATTCATATACCCCTCAAGATATTATTACTTAGGGTCTATACAAAATCTTATAAATCAAAAAGTATAATTAATAAATGAAATAATTGAAAAAATATGTGAAGAACATAATAGGCAATTTATAGGAGAGGAACAGCCAATAAACTTGAGAAAAATTGTGCCCCTTCAAAAATTCCAAGAAGTATAAATAAAAATAAAGGAGAAATACCATTCTACGAACATTAGATTGTATAAAGAGCCACCTCTTATGGCTAGGGGGTAGGGCGCCAGCCCCAAATACCTAGGGTTGTGGGTTTGATCCTGGCCCTGGCCAAACTGCAACAAAAAAATAGCCGGGTGCTTGTAGTCCCAGCTACTCAAGAGGCTGAAGCAGGAGAATCGCCTAAGCCCAAGAGTTTGAGGTTGCTGTGAGCTGTGATGCCACAGCACTCTACTGAGTGCTGGGCACTCACCAGCAACTCTTTATTGAGTTTTCAAGGCCATCCACAACATTCTACTGAGAGTGACAAAGTGAGACTCTGTCTCTAAAAAAAAAGAAAATCCAGCTTTATACAGATGTGTAGTTGGAAAAGGGAGGGGAGCCTGGATAGACTTTGCAGATAATTGTGGATCTTCTTCTTTGACACTACACCAAAACTAGACAAGTGGTAGTTTCTCAAAGGTTAATTGCAATGTGGAATCTGAAACCACTTTAATGAACTTTGTGTACCCCCTTACAGTAAAGCCCATCAGTCTGGCTAGCACTTTGAATGACTCATTCCTTGACATGAGACTTTGCAGCCTCACACGCTGGTTATTTGGAAAATGCTAGTTCACTGAGGAGTGCAGATCTTCCAAATGTTGACACATTTCATTATGTGATATTTCAAAAGATCAGTCATTAGTATCATCACCGGGCACATCAGAAAAGCTGTTAAGTATTAGGGCACTGTCAAGGTCACAGTAGCAGATGCAAGTTTTCCAAAAGTCTGATTGTCACTGGAAATCTCAGATTTTATCATTGGCAACTGATATTGTCAGTTTTTTCCCTTGAAGGAATAGGCTCGTTTTGTTCATTTTTGAGAAAATAGCTGCCAAATACTCAAATTTGAAAAACCATAGTTTGTCTGTCAGTCGCTCCTGCAGGTAAAAATAATATTCTCTGAAGAAAACGACTCCTGCCTTCAGCTCAGTCCCACAAGTTCTTTTCCCTGGACTTGAAGGGCTCTAAGTGTGCTTCCTTTTCATCCCTTAGAATATGAACAAGACACATACTCAGGGGTCAAGACTTCATAAAAATTAATGATATTTATAGCTTCATCAAGGACATTTTTAAGGGAACATGCCTTTTTTTGAGCTGAAAGTGCATGGCCCCGAAGAATGTAATGACTCCTCGTGTGCCACCGCTGTGATTTGTGCCAGGATGCTGGCGGTTCTACTCACCGTTGGCTTTCGCACCATTGATGTGATGTCACTACATTGAAAAAGACACAGCACCAATTAGGATTATCATGAAAGTAGTTTCGACTTATGGGCCTCCTGAAAGGGTCTGGGGAACCCCTTGAGGCCCATAGACCATGCTTTGAAAACTGCTAGCCGAGTCAATCTCTCTGTCTGGTCTGAATTCTGGCACTTGGGTTCTGCCATCAGGCTAAGTTCTTGGCCTGATTGTACACTGCTGGCTCAGCACTTCCTCCTGGCACTCAGGCCTCTGTCCAGGGCAGGAGACTGCCGAGGGGAAAAACAGCTGCGGGGCTAAGGGGGTCTCATGGGCTGACCTGGGAGAGGCAGAGGAGCCACCTGGGCCTGGCTGCCCTGCAGGTCATGTCTGTGGACGCTGGCATTCCTGGCCCCCGTCATGAAGAGCCTGTTCTTCCTCCTGCAGAAGGGCCCCTCTGCAGCCGCCTTGCTTCCCATTAAGGCCTGTCTGGAGCTCTCTCTGCCTCCCGCCCAGCGGCCTAGTTTCCCATCGGCCACCTGCCTTCATGCTGAGGGCCATGGGGCAGGCCTGCCGCCCCCTCTCCCGCTGCGGCTTCCCTCTCCTTCTCCACTCCCCTTCCCCCAGCTGCCTCCCAACCAACCGCCTCCCCCAGCGTGGCAGCCTGTACAAGACACTGGGTTTTGTCCCCTCAGTCCAGGCACCCTGAGAGCGAGAGAAAATAGCTGTCCGGTGAGTGGGGGGAAGGCCTCTTGTTTTCACCTCTCAGGGGCTGGTTTTCCCAACTTTCCCATCCCAGCTCCTATGGAACAAAGGGCCTCCAGCCCCGTGTGCTAGGCCGGCCCAGCGAGGGGACTCACCAGCAACTCTTTATTGAGTCTTCAAGGCCAGCCAGGCACTCCATTAAAAAGCCATTCCCCTTTGTGCTGCCCGGCCCCCAGCTGTCCCCCCTCTCATGTGACGGTCGGTCACAGTTGTAAAACAACAACACACAGAGTTGGCAACTAACGGGGCTTTTTTTCAAGCCGAGGTCTCCATGGCAACCCCCGTCAATCACCCCTCAGGAGCGCTTTAACCTGACCAAGAGGGGGAAATAAAAAATAAAATAATAATAATAATAAAAAAAGAAGCCCAGAAAGAAAGAGTTGGAAAGAGAGCAAGAGGCCAATAGACAACTGGGGAGGGAAACAATTCAGAGGGTTTCTGGGGTTTGCTCCTTCAATTGGAACCCAAATGAAAATTTAATCAGTTGGGCAAGACTGTCCCAGTGACTAGAGGGGAAGGACATCCATTTTAATTTTTACATATAGTTCGTACGTTGCAACTGATTTTATGACGGCTTCTGCCTTTTTCCCATGGTCTGTAAAGTGATGGAACACGGCTGTCTGTGGACAGAGAGCTGGAGGGATGGCAGTCCCCTGGGCTGTTATAGTAAATAGCTGGTACCATGGGCCCAAACCCAGAGGTACCCAGTTGATGGCCTCAAGCCAGTGGGGAGAGCCATTCAGAGTTGGCTAGAGTCCAGCCGGGTGTCTGAGTCTTCCCATGTGCGGCCTGGTGCCAATGGGGATTGCCCACAGTATGTGGTGGGCATAGTGCCAAGGGAACACTGGAGGGGCCCCATACCCAGTGCCATCTGAGGAAGGGGCAGACCCACCGCCTCGACATGCTGAGGGGGAGCCCAGAGTGGTAGGCAATGGTAGGACCTCATTCTTCACAGGCTGCTCTGCCAGCAGATGCCCAGTTCCTGGGCACGTGGCATCGCGCCCCGGGTGACTTCAACCTTCCGAGTGTTGGCATGGCGCCGGGGCATGGCAAGCTTGAATTCTACCCCCACCTCGCCCCCTGACACTCAAACATGCCATCTGGCCACTAGCCAGGGGCTCCACAAGTTCCTAGGTCCACACTGTCTGGGCAAGGGCCGTGGGCAGGCCTGGCAGCTGCTGCCTGGCCCTTTTGATGCCTGTGATCAGGAAGGAAGGAAAGGCCGGCCTCTCAGCCCAGCCTTCACTGTTCAGCACCCTGAAATCTAGGCATAAGCACTTTTTCTTCCTGGCAGTGGTGAGAGGACAGACGTTCCCATCATGGCTCCTGGCACCTGAGAAGAGTTTTCTCATTCTTGCAGTCTAGAAACCGAGCTTGGGCCTTGAGGGAAGCAAGGAAGGTGATCTTAGGGGCCAGAACCTTAAAAGCTTCTAGAACATTTCAGAGAGTGGGCCACCGTTGGGATGTGCTGAATCCCAGGGTCCTGGGGATAAAGAGGCTAGGGTCTATGAGTTTCTGGGAAGCTGGATCTTTTTTCTGGCTTACTAAAGCCTTGCGCAAGCCTGGCATCCAGAATAGCAAACAAAGTTTGAATGAATGGATGGATGGATGGCCGACGACCTGGCCAGAGCACAGGGTTCCAGGGCTGCTTCCTACGTGGGGGCGGAGGGCTGGGCTCAAAGCACAGGCGTCTCACCGCTCTGCAGCCCCTGCTGATGAGTACCCTCCTCCTATGCTCCTTCCCTTCTGCCCTCCCTGGCCGGCTAGGCCTTGACACTGGTGCCCATGGCTCCCCCTCTGCCTTTGCTTCAGTTTTCAATCCTTCTTACTCACATGTCTTTCTTCACTTCCAGTGTGGGTGAAGCGAAAACCTCTCTGGTCACCTTGCCCTGATCCCCTGCCCTCTGTCCTGGCTTTCATGGCAGGGAGACAGGCCAGAAAGCCCCTCTGGTGCTATTTAGCTGTCAACTTAGTGGGTTTAGCAGGAGCTGACTGGCTTCTCAAACCATTTCTCCCAAGACGAAGAGCAGGCCAAGAAGAGCCCCTGTCCAGCCTCTGTCTGGCCTCCCTTCAGAACCCGGGATGACTGCTGGAGGGAGGGCCCCCCAGGGGCTGGAGAGCAGCCTTGGCTGGGGCCCCATCTGTCTTTGCATCTCCTTTCCTGGGTGCCCTGGGAAGCTCCTGCAGGAAAGGAATGCGAACAATCTGCTGGTGTAGTAAGCTGGCACTGCACCCAGGCAGGGGCCGTGCAGTGCCAGAGCCTAGTAAAGACGCTGGCGAGGGCTCCGTTCCCCATGCCTGGAGTTTCCTCCGGCCGGGTTGGCATGCAGCCTTCAGCTTGGCCTGAGGCGGCACCAGGAAGAAGTGGCACCCTCAGCAGGCCCCAGCCCGGTCTACCCGGAGGATGCACCGCCCTCCTCCTCCCTGCCCCAGGCTGAGAGAAGGACCACAACAGCGATGAGTGTTCCATAGCATTTTATGAAAGGACAGACGGAGTGGGCTGAGAAAGACGGTGTCTCTGAGCTCTGGCTGTGGGTCAGTAGTCCCGAGCTGGGGAGACCTGACTTCCCCTCCTCAAGCCTCATTTCCTCCTTGGTCAATGAGGATATGAATAGTGTGTCTCTCTCCCTGGGTTTCTGTTACCGTTTAATGAGGTGGTATAAAAAGGGTTTTGCTGTGCCTGGGACCTGGGTGGCCCTCAATAAACATTAACAGTTAACGGCAGTAGTTGTAGTAGGTGTCATGCCTGCCCCACAGGTGGTTGGAGCGTCAGTGAGATAATGTATGTAAAGCTTTTGATACAGGGCCTGATGCACAATAAATGCTCAGCAAATGTTAGCTGTCATTTTTATTACTATTATTTCCTAGGGCACTGAGTGAAGTCTCACTCTGTTCTTGGTTCCAAAGGACCCTGAGGATGCCACCCCCTGCCAAGTCCAGCCAGTCCTTGTAGAACATTCGGCCAGCCCCCTTTCCTCCCTCAATTACTCTCCTATACCCATCCTGCTGTCTCAAGATGCCCCTGCCATCCCCTCCCTGCCCCCTGGGTGCGCTCTGTCACTCACCTGTCCAGGAATTCCCCAGCACCATGTCCTCGTCTCCGGGCTTCCTAGCAGAAAGGGCTTCCCAGAACCTCCTCCCCCAGCCCGGCCTCCCCCAGGCCTGGAGTCTGACTGTGTATTGTAACATAGTAGCTGAATGAACTCCAGTTTCAAAGGTTAATATCAAAATCTGGAGTGGATTACCTAAAAATTACTTACAACACCATTAAAATTCTGAACTCTTTTTGTTGTGGCTGTAAATTAATTTAAAATGTCAGGTTTTTTGAGAAATCCAATAAGAAATTGAGCCAACAGAGCAATCTGCAAACTGTCTGGCAAAGAGGAAAGTGTGTCTCTTCAATCGACAAGGAAAAATATGGAGCTTAACTGGAACCATATGGCTCAGTACTTGAGAGAAGTCTGCTGAAGAGAGAGGGAGGGCGGGGGGGTGGGGGGAGAGCTCAGCTGACAGCCACACGCATGCAGCGGGAGGCCAGCCGCGGTGTTGGCATTGGCGCGGCGGAGGGGCCTGGCAGACGCCTGGCACACGGCCTACTTGGCTGCCCCATGTCCCCGGTCACCAGGCTGCCCTGGGCAGCGACTTGGTCAGTCCCTGGTCTTAACACTTTCTCGCTGTGTCCATCCAGGGCTTCCTGGCCAACTGGGGAATCCTACCCCCACCCCGGGGAGCGGGGCTCCAAGCCCCCTCCCTTCCTCCAGGGGAGAAGGGATGTCCAGCTTCCCTCCTGGGACAGCCACCTGTACATCTAGGAGGGCTGCCTTCCCTTAGTCCTCTGTGGGCTTCCTCCCGGCCAACATGTGGTCCCAATTACTCCTGAATTCCCCCAGATTTACAACACATTAAGTAATTTGTAGGTTATTTCAACTTCAATCTGCTGAAGTTGAGAAAATCAAAATTAAATTCAAACCACAAGGAAACTTCAAAGAAAGAGGAGAAAGAGAAAAACTCCAGCGCCTTCCCTTTTCCAGGTCTGCGTATGCCCCCCTTATGTCATCCTCTGAGGTCCTAGCCAGAAAGCCATTGCCTGCCTTTCTGCCCCTTTCCAGCTCCCCTCTTCCCTCCCAGGACCCTTCCCCCTGCCTAGGCAGTGCCCCCAGTTGCCCCTCTAAGTGAGCACAAAAGAGTCCAGGGGCAGCTCCAGGGCTTGTGCTGGACCCTGGCCAGTTTGGCTGGGAGAGACGTGCCTCTCACTTTTAACACTGCTCCCACTCCTCGAGCCCCCAACCTGGCTGGCCAGGTCATCCCTGGTTTCTAAAGCCTATCTGTTCACTTTCTGGACCCATATGGGGGGAATCTCTACTAGCACTGTTCTAGCCCAGGACAACTGACAGCCGGCAGGTACCACCTGCCCCCCGTGGTTTCATAGCTCAGGTTACCTTATTTTGCTTTCTACCCTTTAAAACAGCCTTGTAAATAAGCAAACACTCAGTGCCAAGCACCTTCGGCACTTCGCCAGACTGGTAAATATTTTAGTAGTGACTTGGTAACAGTTGTGTTCACTTTGATTTCCTCGGAAAGGTTCTTGATGCTGGGGAGGGGGCTGTAGCTCTGGGAAATGATTTGCTGGTTATTTATAGCCTCACTCAGACCATGTGGCCTTTGCTTTAACCCTGTGGATTGTGTGAGGGGGCTATTTTTAAAGCTGGTGTGATGTTCGCCTCACGCCCCTTTCATCAAAGATGGAGAGGATTCTTCATACCTTCTCCCAAAGTATCCCATGGTAAAAGAGCTCTGAGGCCCCTGATCTGGGAAACTGGATTTGTCCTGGTGGGACAAATCCCCTTGATCTGGAAGACTTGGGCAGTTGCTAGCGGTTGGGTGTGAGTTTGGGGTTGATGTTGTGGTTTGGACTTGGGGAGAACCCCAAGGATCAGGAGAAGGTAGGCTCTGGAGTTGGGGTGCAGGAGCCCAGATTTACCAAACTGGGGCAACCAGCTGAAGAAAAGCTGACTGTGGGAGTAGCCAGGTTGCAGGGGAGTAAGGAGGAGAAGCACCCGCTGGATGAGTTTTCTAGGCATCTAGTCCTGGAGGGCCTGCACTGTGGGGAAAGGAAAGTGGGAATCAGGGTTAAGATGATAGGGAGGGAGGGAGGATGCATCCAGCCAGGGTTGCCAGTTTGATGCCCTGGGGTCTGGGCTTCCCTCTAGGCTATGACCGAGACTCTCTGCCCCATGCCAGGAAGCTGGGCTTTAATAGACCGCTCAGAGGCACGCCATTGATGCCTTTGTTTTATGGGTGGTTTTAATGTACAGGTGGGTTAGCGCTAAGGGGATTCTAAATCATGGCACAGTGGGCGTATCATCACTTCCCATACCCAGTGCCCTGCAGCTGCATCTGTGAGCACTCATGGGCACAAGCAGCGTAGGAGCAAAGCCTGTCCCCTTTCACTCAACTAATGGTGACAGGCCAGAGGAAAGTGGATGCCTCTGGCTGTGTAAGAAAGACGTAGTATTATGATGAGACACTTCCTGTAGGCCCCCTGCCCACCGCCATCTACACTGGCAGGTTGGGCCTTTCCACCTCTGGCTTACACCCAGGGCACTGTTCGGCTGACCAGCCAACCCGCTGCCACTCCCAGCCACCTGCCCTTCCTCCTCTGGCTCCTGGCGCCATGATGCGCGCCTCCTGTCTGCACCCACGCACACCCCATTGGTGCTCAGCCGCTGTGGGCGCGAGTCAGGTGAGCACAGACAGAGTGGTAGACCCAGCTCACCTCTTTCCCGCAGGACCAGTGCCAGGGCTGTGCTCTTCCCGGAAGGCTTCCAAGCTCCCCCGCATGGCATCCTGTTGAGCCTGTTCTTGGGGTGCGGGGGCAGGCCTTTTTGGTGGGAGAATGTCTGCCCATGCTGCCCTGGCGCCAGCTCTTCCTGGAGGGCTGTGGTGGAGTTGCCAGAGGGAGGCATCTGGGCTGGGGCCTGAGCCTGGGACATGTGTGGTAGGAGTCAAGTGAGTTACCATCCACCACATGGAGCCCTGGGCTCATCTGCATTGATGCTAACTGGCCACCTGTGTCTGCAGTTCCTTCGTGAGTGAGCCTTGCCCACTCTGGCTTACCAACTTCCACTTCTCGATGTCCTGGGAAACTCGGATGAGTTCTGGGGAGGTGTTGGGAAGTTGGAAGAGGCCTTCTTTGATTGCCCAGAACATTTGAGCTTAAGTAGAAAGAGATCCATCTAGCAAGGGTGTTGGGGCCCAAGTCTGTGCCCTGTAGCCTCCCCTGTCCACTGGCCCCTGTGTGAGAAGGAAGGCTGTTCTAGAGAATCTTCTGCTCCTTGGCCTTGAGTTTGGAACTATGTGGCACCCATAGTTCCACCGGTAAGGTAATTAGCCTATTACCCTTTTGTCTTTTACTAAGTATCTTGAACAGAACACGTCACTTCCTTTCCAATTTCCCCTTGGCCTTGGGGAGGGATACTCAGCAAAACTCACCCCCACTTCTGCTCTCCCAAAGGCACATGAAATAAAGGAAGCCTCATGGTCCTTCTAAGGGACCCTCATGGTCTCCTGAGCCACACAGGGGAGACAGGTTGCAACAGCTGATGCCCACTTTAGTGCAGCTCATGAAGGACAGAATCAAGGTACAGGTTTGCCCAGCCTCAGTAGTTGCCTGGCTATCTTCAAAAACTTCCCCGTGGCCAGGTGCAATAGCTCATACCTGTAATCCCAGCACTCTGGAATGTTGAGGAGGGAAGATGGCTTGAGGCCAGGAGTTTGAGACCAGCTTGGTCAACATAGACCCATCTCTACAAAAAATTAAAAAATTGGTGGGCGTGGGGGCACACCCCTGTGGTCCCAGCTCCTCAGGAAGCCGAGACAGGAGGATTGCCTGAACCCAGTAGCTTGAGGTTGCAGTGAGCTATGATGATGCCACTGTACTCCAGTCTGGGTGACAGAGCAAGACTTTGTCTCAAAAAAAAATTTTTTTTTTTCCCATGAACGCCCTGTGTCATCTTAAGGTGAAGCTGCTCTGCTGTGCCTCAGTGGCCCGAGGTGGCCTCTCACAACAGATGGTTGAAGGAAAAGATACAGTGTGAGAAGCAAGGGAAGAGATGGTGGAGGGTGGTGTCTGAGAGGACTCAAAGAAGTCGCCTGGGGCCCCTCTTCGCCCCAGGCGACTAGTGTGGGCCCGCCTCTGTTTCCCAGGAGGCAGAATCAGGTGCCAGGAAGGCATTTGGCCTCCACCAAGACCACAAGGTTTGCTGGGCTGAGGCTGCCCGAGGCCTTCTCCAGCCTGCCAGGTCCCATAGTAACTGGAGTCTCCCTTTTCTGGCTTGCAAGTCAGCACCCAGGTGGTGAAGGACTGGCGGAGTATGGCAGGAGGTCGGCAGGTGGACCCGCATCCAGCCCCACATAGGGTCTCAGGGCAAGAGGGGCGCTGGCAGGGAGCCAGCTGCCCTGCTTCTCCTTGATGCCTGCATGGAGTGAGTCCTGGTTTCAAGCTCCCTGTGAGCCAGGAATGGAGGAGATCCTATGAAAATGATGATATGTGACAATCAGTCACAGCAATTAGTGTTTTGGTTAACAGGCCTTTTTTGTTTTCTCTCACCCAGACAGAATGTCACAAATAAATCCTCTCCTGCATTTGCATATTAATTGGATCGGAGACGTCAAGCATCTTTCATTAAAGAAAATGATCTGCATATTTGGAGACATAAAATAGTTATTTTGATGGGTTTTTTTCCCTAAGATCAGGGGGTGGGGGAGGTAGGTGATAGGAGCAGTAGAAACCGAGGTAGAGTAAAGGCAGAGCCAGCCAGCCCCTGTGTCTGGCGTTAACCCTCTGAAGCCTGGAGTTGATGGGCCAACCTTGGGCAGAGAGGGGGTTCATCTACAAATAAATCAGGGCACCGAGGGGTCCCCAGGCACTGGGCAGTTGCCTGAGGCTTTGGATCCCAGCTTGGCTACTGTGTGAAAAGCTTCCCTCCCCACCTGAATCACAGGCAAGGGAGAGGCTGAGGGCCATCTCTGATCAGCTCTACAGTCCCTCCCTTTGAAGCTGGCTGCTGTTCTGTCTGGGCTTACTTCCCTGGGGCAGTGGGCTGTAGGCAGAGGGCATGGGCGGTGCCCACCATGTGTCCTGGAGTTCATGGCTGGTCCTGCCCAGCTCTCCGTGCCTCCCCCCACCTTGGCTGCTTGGCTAGCTCACTCCTCTAGGCTCCAGCTCCTCCTCTACTTTAGCTCATCCCTCAATGCCCACTTTCTCCACACTCTCTGACCTTGGGCTTCCCTGCGCCCTTCTCATTCTTTGCCAGTCGTCCTCCCTTTCCCCAGATGGAAAGTTTTCTGGGGGCAGCAGAAGCAAAGCCTGGACTCATTATCACATGCACTAGAAATAACCCAGAAAACTGCTGGGCCCATATTAGGGCATGAGTCCCGCAGAAAGCCAAGTGAATGTACAGTTTTTGATAGGCAAATGGGCCTGCCCAAGTCATCCTGGTTCCCCCTCCTGCCTTACACTCTTGGGCCTTGTTGGCTGCCGTCACCAGTTTTCCGGGTAGGCAGCAGGAATGTGTCCTCTAGACATCTCTGGGCTTCCCCAGGCTTTCTGGGGAACACAGCAGGGAGGCTGGCGACAACATCTGACACAGTCCCCTGTCTGCCTACCACCAACAGTCCCAAAGCCACGATCCTGAGTACCATATCCCAGTTAGACAGGCGTTTAGGTGCCAGCAATGACGACAGTGATGATGTCCACCACTTTCTGCACATAGGAAATATGTAGACACTGCATTCATTGTCTCCCAAATCCTCACCAGTGCTCTGAGGCAAGGCACTGTCACCGCACGCATTTTATAGATAAGGAAACTCAGCCTCAGGGAGGTGAGCTCACATGCCCACTGGTGCCCATCAGAGTTCAGAACTTGCAGCCAGAGCCGAGCTCTTCACAGCCAGGCTGCAGGGCCTCTGGACAGCGCAGTGGGGACCAGCAGCAGTCTGGTTTGAGCCCAACCAAGGGTGATTTTCATGTATGACCATGCTGTGGTCTGTTGCAGTCAGAGGACTTGCATTAAGACTCTGCCTGTCTGCGTGGCAGGCCTCTTCACCCCACCTAGGAGACAAGATTTCCCTTCTCTTCACGGCTGGCAACTGTGGGCTCTTCAACAGGTCCTGTTCCAGGCCTGCAGGGATCACCCGTGCTCTCTGTGTGCAGTTTTTGCTTAGAATTTTGGAGTGTCCAGTTCCTGTATTCCACATGCTGAGATTGTTTCCTCACTGTGTCAGGCTCCTGGACTCATGGACTTTGGGACTGGGGAGCATTGAGGATGTGGCTCAACTCCCTGGTTGAATTGAGCCATGAGTCTGCTCATGTGTGCACCCCTCCCCTGCCCCTGTCCCTGTGTCCTGTGGGAAACTCTTGGTTTCCTGCTGCCTTCCCCACAGTGCTATCTCCCAAGGATCCCATCTCCCAAGCACCCAGATTATAAATGCTTGGTGTGTGCAGCCTTAGGCCATCACCTTGAACTTCAGGGTCCCTTCTCTTCAGCCACCTTCTTCCTTTAGCCAGAGTATCGGAGTAGGATGCTGCTCCTGGTCTAAAGAAGAGGCAGTGAGATATGCAGTTTGAATGCTGACCTTGATGTTGTTATGAGCTATGCCCTCCCTTTCTCTGAGCTTCGGTTTCTTCCCTTCCAAGGAAGGGGTGGTCATTCCTCTTGTGGCCAGGGGTCTGCAGAATAAGCTGGCTTGTCATAGTAAGTACTCATTTGTAGGTCTAGAGCAGAGTGGGCTCCTGCAAATGCCAACTGAAGGGTGGTGCACTTGGATCTGCCGGCCACTCCCCAGGAGT
Organism: Perodicticus potto; assembly: GCA_963574655.1. Classification (NCBI taxonomy): domain Eukaryota; kingdom Metazoa; phylum Chordata; class Mammalia; order Primates; family Lorisidae; genus Perodicticus; species Perodicticus potto. Next base: position 54,819 of record CAUYRH010170764.1, on the reverse strand, counting down.
TCAGGACTCTGGCAGGTTCTCCTGAGCTGCAGGATGGAGGTGATTTTGTCCCAGAGTACCCAGCTTGTTCCTTTCTCACCCTCTGGTCCTCAGTGACTTTGTCTGGGTGTGCTTCTAGCAGGACAGGACCAAAAGTGGGGGCTGGATGGCCCTCAAATTTGGAGGTCTTGTAAAAGGGGCCCGAGAGGCCCTCTGGGGAGCAGGTGGACAGGCGGGGTGTTTTATGGAGTCTGGGGGAGTCCTGTGGCAGCTGTATCTGTTAAATGCCGAGAAGCCAAGTTGGTTTAATATGATTGTAGCTGCTGCTTTTATAAATCAAAATAATTAAAAATAATAAATTTGATTCCTCAACCAACAGTCTGTGTGTGGGCGCAAGGTCTGGGCTGCCAAGCTAGGGACAGGGAGGTAGGAGGGACACTGGGACACAGGAAGGCCTGTCTTGTGGCATCTTAACGGGGAGGTGGAGAGAGACAGGTCTCGAGGTAAGCTTTGCAAATCGATAGGAGTGGTTTTCACTTGGCAGAGCCCTGCTGTCAGCAAGCCTGGGCTAGAGCTCTAGCTGGGCCTGCCCTGGCTCTGTGGCCTTCTGGCCTTGGGCCAGCCTCAGTTTCTTCATTCTGTCAAATGGGATGCTAGTTCCACCTCCCTCCCAGTACTGTGTGAGGAACCAGAGCTTTGCTAAGCACCAGGCAAACCCCATGTGGCACTGTTGCAGCCCCCATCTGTCCCAGCCCTTCATCTGTCCCATGTGGCCCTAGTGGCCCCTCTGGGCCCTGTCCTTGCACCCCCTTTGGTGCTGCTTGTAGCTGAGGTGGCGAGGCATGCTCACAGCATCTGAGCAGCCTTGCAGGCCCATTGGCTCACCCAGGACTCTTCCTCCAGGCCGGCTGTCATCCTAACACAGGACTGTTCTGTTTACGAGGACACCCCCTGGTTCAGGACGTTTCTATTGATAGCTCCCTCTGCTTCCAGAGCTGAGTCAGGAAGCACCATGCCACGCCCTGGGACCAAGTCCCTGGTTCAGGGTGCCAGCAGCTCTGACATCGGTGGGTGGGAGTTGGCAAGAGTTTCCCACCCCTCCTCCGCCCCCCACATCCTCAGGAGCCGTATTTGGTGTCTGATCCCGAAGTGTCTGAGCAGCTGGAAATCTGAACTGAGTGGAGGGGGTAGGGGCTGGAGGGGAGGGAGGGACAGGGTGTCTGTCTCTTTAAATGCACTTTGTGTCAGTGCGATAAGGAATTTGATGGCTTTATCAGAAATACCAAAGCTTTATTTAGCAGGGTGAGGCTCACACCACTCAGCTCCACACAATCTGCTGATAAATAGCAAAAAAGAAAAGAAAAAAAAATGCAACAACTCACCAACACCCCAGCGTAGCAGGGGAGGAAAGTGAGGCAGACAGGAAGGCAGAGGAGCAAAGTAGAAGTTTGTGGGGATTGTGGAGTTGCAGGAGGTAGTAGAAGGAGTTGGGGGTTCAGTGGGTACTGCTGGGGCTTTCTGGACAGTGCTACCAGGCAGGCATTTATAGTGTTTTCTGTTTTTAGGTTAAAATGTTGTAATGATTTTGTCTTCCAGAGAAAGAGCTTGGTGAAGAGCCATGCGCTCCCCAGCTTTTCCCTCCTGCTCCAGCCTCTCCACCAGGCCAGCCTCTCCAGGTCTCTCCAGAGGAGTCCTAAGGTCCAGCCCTCTGCCCCGCCTGTCCTCCAGGTGCCTTGACTAGTTGGAGGCTGGCCATCCCTGGGATAGGAGAAGAAGTTTGGCCGAACACAGAAAAGCCTGTCAGGGAGCTGCCGGGCATGGCAGCTCTGAGAAAGGGGGTCTCCACCTGGTACAAGGTGGCTGTGGAAGCTAGGAGCAGAGGACTTGAGAAAGCCTGTAGAGGACAAACCCCATGCTCAGGGCCAGGTCTCGGCCCAGGGCTGTGGCCAGCCAGGAGCTGTGGCATGGCGTTGCTGTCTGCAGCATTCCAGGACTTTCTGTGCTACTTGCCAGTTGGACAGCTCTTGGGGAGCTCTCCGGCCTCCGACCTGTCTAGATTTCTCATACCTTCTAGAAGGTCAGCACAATAGCACAACGACATTTCCATTTGTTTCTTCCCCTCCTGACCTTCTCTTTGCATCTTGTATTTGCTTTCCTGGCTCTGCCTGGGGAGGTCTGGCTGCAGGGCAGTGCGTGGGCTCAGGTTCAGCAGCCCTTGGTATTCCTCTCAACCGTCCATATGCCTCCCTTGGCTCTCTGCTCGCCATGAATCTTCTGATGTGAGCAAACCAGATTTAAGCCAGGGTCCCCACTCCCGCGTCGTGTGTTTTGCCTCTTCTAACCAGCTTGTGCATGTGACAAGGTACGGCGTTTAGCACATGAGCCATGTGGTTGGGTAATGAGTTGGGTACTGTGGATCCTAGAGGAGGAGGCGTCTGTCCGTACAGGGCATTCTTCCTGGCCCCACTGGCCAGCTCTCCTTAGCACTTCCTAATGGCTCCACAGTCTGGCAGAGCCAAGGCCTTGGGCTCCTCACCACAGGCCTGGCCATCCCAGGTCCAGAGCTGCTTCTCTTGTCATAAACAGTCGTCACCTCTCAGTGACTCTTGATGTCTCTTGAGTTGATTGAAGAAGATAGGTCTCTGCCCGCATAGGTGTCCCCAAATGTGGCCCAGGGGCCAACGCTTTCTGGAGCCTACAAGCTGACCCCTCAAACAGGATGGAGGCTGGCGAGGCCAGAGCATGCTTCAGGGGCAGTTATGGGGGAGCCTGTAGTCAGCTGACTGGAGGCCAGGTAAGCAGACTTGGAGAAGCAACTCCAGACAGACTGAACACCCTCCTTAGAGCCAAGGAGGGGCTAAGCCTGTGCGCCCCCTGAAGTCAGTTATTGGAAGGCAGCCCCGACCAAGATTAGGCCAGCAGGCTGAGTGCTAGCAGCAGGTCCCTCTCATAGGAAGAAATTCCTCAGCTTTAGATAGTGGAGCAACAGGACTAGCCCAGCTGCTTGGGAGGGGCAAGGCTGCCCTGAGAGACAGGGCAGCTTGGAGGAGAGGGTGGGGGCTGGGCTGGCCAGGCAAGGGGCAGAGGGTGGAGGAAGCTGCAGAAAGGCCGCAGCCAGGAGACAGACAGGAGGAATAAATGGAAGTGACAGGGTCAGGCCAGACCTTTGTCCTGCAGCCTGATTAGAGAGTCTGCCCTGGATTTCTGAAACTTTGGGATGTTGTCGGACAAACTGGAGCTTAATTCTGTCAGAGCGCTGGGGAGATTAGAATTGACATCCTGGGAGCAGATTCCTGGCTGGGCAGAAATCCAGCCCCCGCTGGGAAAAACCTGTGAAAGCATGGCCAGCCCAGTGGTGGCGGCAGGGGGTGCCCATCAGCACCAGTGGCCACTGCAACCTTGTGGATTGGAGCCAGGAGCCTCGGGAAGGCTGGGCTGTGTCATCGGAAGGCCTGGGCCTAATAGACAGCACAGAGGCTGAGCAGAGCTGCTTCTGAGTCTGAATCTGGTTCTGTGCCTTTTCCTAGCTGTGCTGCTGTGGGTAGAGCTTAAGTATATTGAACCTTCATTTTCACATCTGTAAAATGGAACAGGTCTGCTCTCTGGACCCACTGAAGTTTCCTTTCCTTTGAAGTTGGAGGGTAACCTTGGGAAGCCCAGAGGGATGGATCAGATGGCTGCAGCAGAACCAGGTCCTGCTGGAAGACAGCGAAGGCTCCTCTTGCTGAGTTTCCTGGCATAAGGTGGGCAGTGCCAACCCAGCAGGGTGCTCCAGCTCAAGCATGTGAAAGTTTCCTACTCCCTGCATCAAATGGGTCCTTTCCACAGTCCCTAGCCGCCTCCTACCAGCCCAGCAGAATTCTTAGAGATGTACTTATCCCTCTCTAAGAGCACCTAGGAAGCTCCCACCCAAACTAAGTGAGCCCAGGGACTCAGCCTCCGGGAGGCTCCAGTCCAAGATGGCTGGCTTTGGACCCAGAGATTGGGTTGGAGAACCATGGTGAGGGCCAAGCACCATAGCCCCAAACCATGCTGATTCCGGAAGAACAGAGTACCCCTCCCCACTCGCCTCCCAACTCTAATGACTTTTAAATATTGGTAAATATTTTGGCTAATGCAGGCTCTCATGGCAGAGAGCAAAGCTGTCTGCAGTTCAGGACCTACAAATTATTTATTAAAGATCTGAGACGCGGCGCAATTATGTGGAAAGAACCCAAAAAATTAAATAAATAAGTAACAAAATAAATAAATAACAGCCCCACTGGCCTCTTGAAGGCTTGGGGAGCTGCACATGATTGCCGTCTTGATGAAATCCCCCCGGATGTAATGAGCTGATTTTCTGCTGTTAATATTGCATCTGCTGATGAAGGATTCGTTAGGATAATGGAACGAAGCTAAAATATAAATGACTCCCTGTCAAGAAGCAGCTTTTGTTTGTTGATCTCCTGACAGTTCCTGGGCCAAGGCAGGGGTTTACGTGTGCACATGCATTCTGGAATAGGCAGGAGGGTGGGGGTGAGAGCCTGGGGGGCTACCCTGGGAGGCTGGGTCCCTGGTTAGCTGAGGCTTTCCCTCAAGGTGGCACTCCCCGACCTTGGGAAGCCCTAAAGCCCCATGGGCAGGGAAGTCATCAACGTAGACCCATTTGGAAACGAGCTTGTTGCACTAAGATGTGGGCAGCAGCAGAAGTTATCCGAGGAGCATGGCAAAGAAACAGATAGGCTGGGTCAGGTGTATTGAAATGCCCGCGTGAGAAGAAACACTCGCTGTGTGTGCTGGGAATGGTAGCCTATGGGATGTGGGTTTGCAGGCACTTGAGGAATGGGTCCCAGGGGAGGCCCCTTTACTGGAGCCATCCTGGCCTTTCCATCTGTCTTTTCCCTCAACGATCACAGGGCACGTCTTATGGAGGCCTCGGAGCCCAATGGGCGATAGTTCTCCAGGGCTGGAGGAAAAGAGGATCCATTTGAAATCATGACATTTTGCCTTTCTTTTTTTGAAAAGATATCTTATTTTACTGTGGCAAAATGTACCTCGTAATATTTACCAGTGTAGCCATTTTAAAGTATACAATTCAGTGGCATTAGGTATGTTTGCAAAATTGTGCAACCATCACGAATATCTGGTTCCAGAACTTTTGTTGTTGCTGTTTAGAGACAGAATCTCTCCAGACTGGTCTCAAACTCCTGGCCTTAAGTGATCCTTCCACCCCAGCCTCCTAAGGATGGGATTATAGGCATGAGCCACTTTGTCTGGTTCCTAGTTCCAGCAATTTTTCATAACTCCAGACAGCAAGCCTGTACCCACTAGCAGTCACTCCCTACTCCTCTTCCCCCAGCCCCTGGTAACCGCTAATCTGCTTTCTCTGTCTCTGGATTTGCCTATTCTGGACAGTTCATATTATGAGAATCACATGATTTGTGACCTCTCATGTCTGGCTTCTTCCACTCCATGTTTTCCAGGCACATCCATGCTGTAGCCTATGTCAGAATTTCATTCCCTTTTATGGCCAAATAATATTCCATTGTATGGATGCACCACATGTTGTTAATCTGCTCATCATTTGATGGACACTTGGATTGTGTCCACCTTTTAACTTCTGTGACTCATGCTGCTGTGAGCATTCATGTACAAGTTATTGAGTACCTATTTTCCATTCTTTGGCGGGGGTATACCTGGGAATGAAATTGCTGGGTCTCTCCCAGCTTTTTAAAGGCAGAGACCTTGGAAGCCAGAACAGGTAATATTTATTGAGCACTTACTATGTGCCAGACACTGTGCTGAACACTATTTCAGGAAAACCTCAACAACCACTGGAAGGGGAGTTCCAGGAAGGTTGAGTCCTGGTTTTACCACTGTTCTCTAGGTCTGCAACAAGTGTCTAGCATATAATAGGTGCTCAAGAAATACTAAATGAGCTTCTGTGAGGCAGGTACTTGTATATCCCCACTGTTCAATTGAAGAAGCCGGGACCTGGAGAGGTTAAACAGCCTGTCCCCCTGGATCGTGTGGTGGTAAGCAGCAGAGGTGGGGTCCACACATGTCTTTTGCAGACTCTGTTTTTGCGTGCTGTCTTATCTTCCTCCTGCCTGGTGCAGTGTCACACATATAGTTCGTGCTCAGTGAATACCTGATGGTTGCTGTGGAGCAGGGACAGAGAGATCGATGGGTTTACCTGGTTAACTGGCAGAGGGGCTGGGGATAGGCCTGGTTTTGTCTCTTTGTGCATCTGCCTTAGCACACCGAGGTCGGCGCTGGCTGAGACTGGATTGGACACTTCAGAGCATGGCTCCCAGAACCTGGAAAAATCTTTTTGTGGATTCCTTGGCCAGATTCACTCCTTACCTTGACTTTTAAGGCCCTCAGAGAAAAGGAGAGCAAACCAGGCCACCAACTTGGACCCTTCTTCCTGGGGAGAGGACAGACCTTTCCCAGGAAGATCTATGTGGGCTGGACAGGGCCACTGGGAAATGGAGGAGTTTCTTCCTCCTGGCAAGGTCTGGGGAGCAAGGGGGCAGCTCTTCTCCTAGATCTCTGGGAGAATAAGGCAGGGTCTTGCATGTCCCACTGAAGTCCTGGCTAGGCATGGGGAACATTCAGGCCAGGCCAGCATCCAGCAAAGGACCTAGGGGCCTGAGTGGGGAAGGCTTGAGACAGACATGGTGAGTGGGAGGCCCAAAGCCGGTGCTGAGCCAGCAAAGGCTCTGCCAGCTGCAAGGAGGAGGGCCAAGCTCAGGGTCTCCCTGCTTCTTAAAAATCATTATTATTTGAAACATTTCTTGAGGCTCGGCTCCTGTGGCTCAACGGGCTAAGGTGCCAGCCACGTACACCTGAGCTGGCAGGTTCGAATCCAACCCAGGCCCGCCAAACAACAATGACGGCCGCAACCAAAAAATGGCCGGGCGTTGTGGCGAGCGCCTGCGGTCCCAGCTACTTGGGAGGCGGAGGCAGAAGACTCGCTTAAGCCCAGGAATTGGAGGTTGCTGTGAGCTGTGATGCCATGGCACTCTATCCAGGGTGACAGCTTGAGGCTCTGTCTCAAAAAAAGAAAAAAAGAAAAATTAACAAAAAAGAAACATTTCTTGAGCCAGGACCTAGGAGAACCAGGTGGAGAAACTCCTTTCCTGCTCCCAAATTACTAGGCCCTCCCTCTAGACCCTGTGTAGATTTTTCAGGATTCTGGTCAAATTCCAACCAAGACTGCGTTTGGGAAAACCCCAGAGCCAATGCAGGGGCCTGCTCCCACTCCAGTGCTGGACAGCCACTCCTACCTGCCTCTCCCGGCCTCGAGGGTCAGCTCCTTTCCCTAGGCCTCTGCAGACCCGGCACCTGCTGGATTGTACGGCCCTTGGCCCCCTTGTTGTCCTGCTAACCACTGTGTAAAAGTTCCAGGCTTCCTTTGACCTTTCCGTTTTGCCTGGTTATGCTGTGGACGTCCCGCTGACATGCATCCCCCCCAGTGGAGGCTACTACGGGGACTGCTCGGGCCCCTGCCTATAGCCTTTCTCTCCCCAGCCCTCCTCCCCTGCGGCACTTTCTATTCTCTTTCTTTCTTTTCCCCTCTGTTTCTCTCTCTCTTTCTGTCTCTGTCTCTCTCTTTCACTCTTTTAACATGGTTTTCCTAAAAAGTTTTTTAATCAATCAAATTTGAGGCAGAAAATAGGTTTTGTCACGCCTGGTCCCGGGGTAGTGTGACTCTCACTCAGCCTCCTGACAGCTCCTCAATGCAGGAAGGAGGCCAAACAGAATATTTCTCCGGGAAAGTGCCCGTTTCCATGACGCTGCCCCTTGTTGTCTGCGCCGGCCCCTCCTCAAGCTGCCGGGCTGACATGGCCCCAACCCCTGTGAAAGGGCCGGGCCACTAAGAGGGTGTGTGTCAGGATGGGGCGGTGGGCTGGGGGCAGGGGGAAGGAGACAGCCCTGGGAGGCAGATGGGCGGCCTGACAGCTGCCCTGAGCCGCCATGGCCTGGGAGGGTTGGGAACAGGTAGGAGTGTGGGGCAAGGAGCTGGTCCTGGTCTCTTGTTGTCGCACAGCCTCATAAATGTGAAGCTGGGCAGCCGTGGCTGAGAGGCTCTGAAGCTAAGTCCTGGTTAGGAGGTGGCTTCAGCCAAGAGGGGACTGCAGCTGGATGAGCCCCCGCTCAGGTCCTGGTGCGCTGGTCCCCACGCCTTCTTCACCCTCCACCCTCTTGCCATGGCCGTCCCCTCTCGATTATCTGTGGCTTCCGCCCTATGGTCACTCCCAGTGCCCAGCCCACAGCGCCCTGCTGGGAGGTCCCATCAGGCCCTTGGGGCTTCCCCCTGCAGCCAACGTTCTCTCTTCCTCTGTCCCATCTCCATCTTTCACCCTCTCCTACTCTTCTCGCTCTCTTCTATAATTAATGATTAGTTTTAATTGGTTTGCTTAGGCAGCCTGACAGCAAATTAACAGAAGCCAGCCCAGGGCTGCCAGGCTTGGGCGAGAGACCACTGTGCTTCGCAGCTGGCCAGGGGACGGGATGGACAAGACTGCCCCACAGACTCACTTCCTTGGCCCGTGGGCTCAGAGGGAAGGTCAGGCCTCACCTGGACAGGCGCAGCAGCCAATTAGAATAAGGCACACGTAGGGCCTCATGCTTAACTTGCTGTGTACTTATGCTTTTATTCTCCTCTTCACATCCCTTTCTGTGCTTTGGTTCATAAGCCAGACATTGCCCATGTTTTCAGAGATGAGGGTCGTGTGAAAAACATGGACAGGGCCACTGCCTTTAGTCTGGGGCAGGATTTGCGTTTGCTATCACCCACTCTCTCTTGAGCCATGAGTCTGTGGGGACAGCAGCTTGACACCTCTGGAGCCAAATCCTGCTTCTCCACTTGAACAGGAGAGAGGCAGTCACAAGGCTACTGTCACTTAGCTCAGCTGCCTGCCGACAGTTACCTGCCACAGTCTGGAAGCTCCAGAACCTGGTTTTGTGTCTGATTTGCCATACACATCTGCAGAACCCTGGACCTTTGGGTGCTGAGTTCTCTGGTCAGGGTACTTAGGATTAAGAACCTTGGGTGGATGGTCGGATGAACAGCGGCAGAGAGTGGGTATGTTGGCATTTTTAGGCACTTTCTGCCATGATCCCTGAGCGTGTTCCTTTTCTTTCTCAGACTTGGAGGGTTTCTCTTAATTTCAGCCTACCCAAGTGTAGGGCCCCTGCTCTCTTCTGGGCTTTCTTAGTCACTGTTTCTCTCCCTTGGCCTTGCAGAATCTTTCCTTCACTGAATCAGCTACCAAGCCCTGGGCGTGCTGACCGCTCACTTACCAGACTTATCAGGGACAGTGAGATACAGGATAAGAGCACCGGAAATAAAAGAGGCAGAAATGAACTACCGAGTCCTTGCCAGGCCCCAATCAGGAGCGTAGAACCCACCCTGTGTCCCAGATCCCACCCAGAGACAGCCACCCTGCTCTCATCATTCAGGCCTCCTGCCCAGGGCAGGTGGGGCACAGGACCCCAGGGCGCGTCCTGGTCCCCGTATGTACGCATCTCTGCTCCTCCCTCTCCCTCCTATGCCCCACGACCAACTCCGGGAAAGTTTCCTCTCCGATTGTTCTGTGTGATCAGATCTGCAAGTTGCTCTCTAAGCTTCTTGTCACATTTTGACTTAATGAAGTGCAACTGCTCAGGGATTTGGGTTCAGCGCTCCGGTCTCCCGCGCTCCCTTGTTGTCAGAAAACAGGGGTGGTTGGGGACGGCAACACTGCGCTGCAAGTCGTTATCATTCCGGTCAGTCTGTTTAACACAAAATTAAACAAAGAACTAATTAGTGCCTCATGAATTAATAAATGCACAGTTGCCAGGGAGGATGGGAGGGGAGAAAAAGGTGGTGGAAGGGAGATACTGGAGTTGTGGAGTTGGGGGCATTTGGGGGGTTCACAGGGGCTGGTTGGGGCTCCTTGAGAGATCTCAGGCAGGTGTGCATGGGATGGATGGGATAGTGATGGTGACACCTGAGCCAGAGCCCAGGACTGACTGGCCAGCCAAGCCCACCCAGGTTAGGGGTCACCATCCCTGGCCTTTGGCCTGCCCTGCTGGCCATCACCACATTTACCTCTCCCCTCCTTGCCAGTTCCTTCCCTTGTCCCTTTCTGCCTTGGCATGGCTCCCCTGTCTTCTCTACTGCCCAATCTCAGTTATCCCTCAGCCCTCTGCAGACCCCTCGGCTCTTAATGTCTGGATCAGATGGGCACCAGAAGCCCAACCACTCGATGCCCACTGGACCCTCAGCCCTGCCAGAGCCCTGTGTCTGGCAGGGGAGACTCCACCCCAGCGGACACCCTCTGCCCAGGCAGCCCAGCACAGGCGGCAAAAGCTGGCAGAGGACTGAGCCCTCCTTAAGAGGACATGTCAAGTACAATTAGCATTATCTGTCTAAGTATGTCCTGGGAACAAGAGAGTGGGCAGGGGACTGGGTGGCATTCCGGGAGCCCTGTGCAAGGTCACCTCCTTTCCCACAATCCCCCCAATCTGATTTGGGGATTACATAGCCTAAGGAAACTGGCGTTATTCCTCTTGCATCATTGATAAGCCACAAGTGAGGGCGAGGGGAGGGAAAACGTAATAAACAGAAAACCCTCCCGCAGCGTGAGTGGAGTTCTGAGGCCTGGGGGGCAGGGCCTGGCTCAGGCGAGGGCAGTGCGCAGGGGGCTCCCTGGGCTTTGTGTCCACATATGGAGTCTGTCTCATTAAACCTGGCCCCCCAAACTCATGCTCTGGGCGAGAGGCCCTGAGCGTGGCAAGCCAGGCTGGGTCGTGTGTCTGCTAAAGACGCTCTACATTGTTGGACCATTTTCCTTCTCCCACGTGGCCCTCAGTGTGACATACTTGTAGGACCCCAGGACGGAATCCTGCTCCTATGGGCTGAGGCTTCTTGGTGCCTTGGCCATGGGTCCACCCTTGTCCCTCTGTCACCATTTGCCATAGCCAATAGCTTGACAGCCGTCATTTTTATTTTGGGGGTAGGAGAATGAGAGGAAAAGACTGGGTAGTGCCAGGTTCTTTTGCTGTCTCCAGGCCTCTCTGCTCAGCCTCTGCAGCTCCCTGGAAATGTGGGCCCCATAACCAGCAGCCTTCCACCCCAGATGCGTGTCTCTGCCTCCATGGAGGAGTGTGCCCAGCACGGCCTGGCTTCTTTCTATTTGGTCAGGGGTGTCCAGAGAACCGTATTTCCCCTGCAATCAGCTCCTACCACTTTTTGAATTGGTTCAGACTTTGGCATATCTCTGATGGGCCCAAATCAGAGCCTACTCAGCAGGTGATCATTTCTGGCCCTTGGCTGGCCCTGGAACATCAACCCCTCAGCCCTTGGGGTGGCAGGGTGCCCGGGGTGCAGGGAGGGATGGAGGACACACACTGGCAGTTGTGGGCTTGGAAAAGCTGACTGGGTTCCTCTTTCCCCCAGGATGAAGTGACGCCCCCAGCTGCATTCGAGGAGCCTCTAGGACCCACTATAAGGTAAGGCCTGAGCCTGCCATCTTTCCCTCACTCATGACCACTTTTCTAACGCACGTGTCACCCTGGGCTAGGTTGAGTCCCGCCCAGCACCTGGGGACAGATGGGAAGGTAGAGTCAGAATTAGTTGGAGCTACTCTGCCCATTTGAACCTGGCAGGGAAAGATGGCCCTAGTTGGAGCGTCTCAGTTGGCTTTTAGGCTGGAAATGGGCTGGGGACTCATGGACTGCAGGGAATCTGCTCAAAGCAGCATGGGGCCATGGGGCATCTGGGGTGGCAGGGCTCAGGTTGCCCCACTGTCCCACCATGCCTGTTCTCAGCAGTGCTGTTGCTGTCTGTGGCAGCTGCCACCAGTTCTCCCTGGAAGAACTCAGAGCTATGCCTGCATACCCTGCAACTTCAGCCCTGCCTTCTCTCCTCTGCCGTGCCACTGCCCTAAGCGGCCTCCTCCTTCTCCTCAAGAGGCCACAGCCAGGAGCCATGTCCTGCTCTTCCCCAGGCCAGGGCTCCCTGGAGGCTGGGCACACAGGGCTGCCCTGGCCCAGCTCAGCCTTCACAAGTTGTCTCAGTCCCCCGGGTGGTGGTGTGAGGAACCACGGGGCCACCGGGCCTCACCCCGGGCAGTGCTGTGTCAGAGGTGACCGGTGGAACGCCAGTGTTATGTAAATAGCGGGGCCTGCCCGGCGGGCGAGCTGGCTGGCTGCAGCCATCCATCATCCTGCTCCGCGGGGTGGGGGACAGACACGGCACCGTGCGCCTGGCTCCAAACCTGTTTGTTTTCCCTTTGTCTCTCAAGTTTCGCGTTTCGGGGCGGCTGCGACTGACCGGCTCAGGGGTTTTGTCCCACTGCCCCCTCCCCCTCAGAGAACAGGGAAGGGAGGAGATCTGCCCGGCTCCCACCGCGGCATCCCTTTCGGACTTCAAAGGCTCCCCCAGCATTGTCTGCGCCGGCAGGCAGTGGCCCTGAAAACGTGATCAGAGGCGGCCGGTGTAGGGCAGGCCGGGCCTGCGCCCTGCTCTCTCACTGGGGCCCGTGGATTCCTCCTTTTGCTGCTAGCACCACCCTGGTTACAGCTCTGCTCCCTAGTCCTCTCTGCCTTTCTCTCCCTGGCACCCCTGCATGCTCCCTTCTGGCCACAATCACACTTCTCTCTTGGCCACAGCTTTGCGCCTCTCTCATGAGACTCCTAGAATGTCAAGAGCTGCGTGGCCACCCTTCACATCATCCATGAGAATGTGAAGCTGCGGAGAAGGCTTCTTGGGATGCTGGGAGCTGGGACCAGTTACTGGATATCCACTCCCCATGCCACAGCTTGTTCTCTTTCCCTTCTTTTTCTCCATCATAATGAGATCCTTGTTTCTTCTTGAGACCTCTACCCATGAAGGTCCAGATTGGATTCCTTCTTCCTTAGGCAGCAGGATGGAGCCAGACATCTCAGGTCCCAAAAGTCAGCCTCAGAGGCTTTCATTCTCTGGAGCAGGGCTTGGCACACTACAGCCTGTGGGCTACATTTGGCCCATAGCCTGTTTTTATAAATAAAGTTTTATTGGAACATGGCCATACCCATTTGTTTGCATATTGTCTGTGGCTGTTTTCACTCTACCGTGGCAGAGTTGAGTGGCTACATCAGAGACTGTTTGGCCCACAAAGCCTGAAATATTTACTATCTGACACTTTACAGAAAAGTTTGCTGGCCCCTGCTCTGGAGGTCTGGTTCCTGCACTCTGCTTGTTCTCACTCTTGCTCTCTCTCTCTTTTGTTATTGGTAAATATACACAACACTGTAATCACACAGTAGCATACAGTTCTCTGCCATTAAGTACATTCGTGATGTGATTCAGCTGTCATCCTGCCCTGTGCTCTTATCTTCAGCAGGATTGCTCCGAGGGGCCCAGGTATTTGTCTGGGAGCCCTGCACAGGAGAGCTGCAGCCCTAGTCTATTTGGGGAGCACCTTTTCCTTCCCTACCCACCCTTCTAGGGCTGCCTTCTCTGCTTAGTCTACTTATAAGTCCTAACTCTTTCTCTGAGCCCCACTTCCTCAGAGCTCTTGCCCTGGCATCCCAGGAGCCCTACGTTGGCTCTCTCCTATAGGTGCTAGCAAATTCTTTTTCACCTCAGAGCCAGTTTTTATGTTCATAAGGTGAGAAGAATATCTACTTAGCAGGGTTGTTCAGACCAGGGAATAAGTTGTTGTGAATAAAAGTGGCCAGCCTAGTACTTGACACGGAGCTGGTGTTCACTTCCCCTCCTCCCTCCCAGAGCCTGGAAGTCCACCTGTAGGGGCAGCAGCCAGCCCTGAGCAGCCACCCTCTGAGTCTGATCCCTTAGAGAGGGTGAAACTCCAGAATCTAGTGAGTGCCTTGGAAGTAAAATGGGTAGTGAGCTGGGCAGTCCTGGGCCTTCACTTCTGCCGCAGGGCCCTGGGACGTGGCAGGACCTCGCTGAATGCCAGTTTCTCAATCTGTAAAATGAGGGATCCTGCCTACCATGCAGGCCGGTGGCAAGGAGGAACTGGGATGCTTTGGGGGACAGCTGTGATGGTTGTATTGGTGGGTGCTGCTGAGAGTGAAGCAGACGAGGGAAGAGTCAGGTCTGGGTGAGGGCCCGTCGGTCGAGGGAGAGCCAGGCTGAGTCTGGCTGAGAAGGCCCAGAGGTTACACAGTGGGCACTTGCTCTGTCCAGGGTCAGGGACTAAGGCTGCTCTTTCCCGTTCTACCTCTGTGGGCTAATGTGGGAATCAGGCTCCAAGCTTGAGAGGAAGAGCTGGCAGGGAGGGGACAAGGAGGGAGCTGCCCTGCACAGGTCCCTTGCACCTTCTCCTACCGTGTCTGCACTCTCTTGCTGTCCTCTTTTCACTGGCTCCTCGGCCTTCTGTATCTTTCTCTCACCCCTCCAAGCTTTCTGTCTGCATCCCACCAGTTCCTCTTCTTCCTCGCCCTCCCACCACCCATACCCTGCCCCCAGCTCCATGGCTCACTCTCTCTCCTCTCCCTCTCTCTCTCCTTTTCATCTACTCGGAAGGCTTTACTTTACTTCCTTGTCACCCTAATTGATTGCATTAACCTTTCAGCGTATTGGATTTCCCCGGCATCGTGCAGAGAGCCCTGTGCAATATGCTTATAATCTAAGCCATAATGGACAGTTTGCAGTCAACAAGCCCCTTCTCCCATCGGCCCTGTTGACATCCCTCTTGCCCAGGCCACCAAGGCCACTTCCCCCACTGGCAGGGGTGGGGCACAAGCTTGGACCCACTGATAGATTTCCCTTCCTCTTCTCCTCCTGTCTCTGCCCCCTGCCTGGCATCTTCTTCTCCGAGCTTTCAGGCCCCTGATCGTTGTAAGTCCTCTTGGCTTGACTTTCTGCTCCTGGGACTCTCTGCCTGATGGGTAGCTGATGGGGCTAGGTTAGATTTTGTGAATAAGAGAGTCCCATATTCCACCCAGATGATGATCAGAGCAAACTGTCCCTCCTTCACTTGCCTGGTAGGCTTTGGGTAAGATGGCAATGACCACTTCAGGAGGTGGACAGTGGCTGAGAGGAGTAGCCTGAGATCTCTGGCCTTCACTGGCCCCTGAGCCGATGGGAAGCCTCTGTAGACCTTCTGGAAGCAGTACCCACTCCTGGGAAGGGTGTGGGAGCACAGGAGAGACAGAAAGAAAGGGACCTGCTGAATCCAAGGGAGGAAAGAGATGAAGACCCTGTGGGGACTGGCCATGGGCAAGCAGCAGTGAGGAAGCAGGCCCCCAGACGCCCGGTCTGGACCCTGTCCCCCACACTAATCTCATAATTGTGTGACTCGGGTACTTGGTAGGGGACGTCTCAAAGTCTCTATTTTCCATCTGAGGTTTGGCAGTAGCTTTGAGCAGACCCACCCCTCATCAAAGGGAGAGAGACATGGCACAGGCAGCAGGTGCAAAGCCCAAGACAATCCTCTGCAGGTGGGACAGCTTGGCCTGACAGGAGACTGGCGGGGTAGGCAGGACCTGAGAACTGCCTCTCAGGCTGTGGGGAACAGGCTGCCTCGGGTCGGGTCCTGGATGGGCACCTGCTGGTCCAGCGGGATGCAAAGCAGCCAGCCTTGCTAGCACCTGGGGTGCAGCCCTGGACCCAAGTCCTGGCCCCTGTTGGTCCTGGCCAGGCTCCCAGCCTTCAGACCAGCCGCCTGATGGGCTGAGTCTTCATAATGTCAGGTTGAATACATTAGTGTCAGGCTGAGGGGCAGGCGGAAGCTCCTATTAGCCCTGGTGATACTTCCTCTCCCCCACACTGTTCTCTCCCCACCCTTTGCCCGTCATCTTCTCTGCCTACCCCACCTACTTCCATCACTTCATCACTCCAAAGGGCAAGCTTTAGGCAAGAGGGGGCTGGACCTAGGTCCTTCCCAACCTCTCCCAAGGATTTCAGGGGTGGGCAGAGGGCATAGCAGGGAGAAGTGAAACAGCAAATTAAGGTTTGTGATTGTCAGCATCAGGAGAAGCCAAATAACCCTGTAACGAGTATGAAGGTGAATTCACGGTCTGTTGCACATGGAGAATATGAGTGTCCGTGAGACAGAGAGTGTAAGGCACGGGAGTCCGCCTGCCACGCTGGGCAGCCTCCTCTCCAGGGACCCAGGCGGGAGGCAGGAGGAGGGCTGTGCAAGCCTGTCCCTGCCAGGGAGCAGCTGCCCAGGAGCCCTGACCAAGCACCTGCGGTAGCTGAGCTGCTTGACAGCCTGCTGGCCCTGGCACCGCGCACCTGGGTAAATGTTTGTAAGCACCAGCAGTATACATTTATGGACACCAGCCCAGGCCTTGGGATGCTGGCCTACCTGCCCAGATCCATATCAGTAGCTATCCTTACTGAACACTTACTCTGTGCTGGATTGTGTGTACAGATTTCAACAAATCTATGCAGTAAGTGCTATGATTATCCCCCCTTTCCCCACTTTTTTATAACTGTTTTATTGAGATACCATTCATATACCATAAAATTTACCCTTTTAAAATGTACAACTCAGTGGTTTTCAGTATGTTTGCCACCATCTAATTTTAGAACATTTCAACTCCCCCTTTACTCATTTGCAGTCCCTCTCCATTCCCCCTGCCTGCAGACCTAGGCTACCACTCATTATTCTTTAAGATGCTGAGAAAATGAAGCTTCAGAGAGGTTCAGTGGCTTGGTTAAAGTTGCACAGCCAGTGGCAGATGGAGCTGGGGTTTGGACCCCAGGCAGTGGACTCCAGAGCCAGTGCTCCATAAGGGACTGTGTGATGTCCTGGCTGCCTCACCCCCCACCCCAGGACTCACACACATGCCCTACCATGAGTTCCTGGCAGTCAGGGCTCAGGTGTACATGTACCATCCACATACACAGGCCCTGACTACACACGCATCTCTCTTTTCCCCAGGTACACTTACAAATCCATACAGGAAAACCTAACAACCGTCTTGTAAAAACAGCCAACCCTCCCCTTCCCCAGACCCCTCCTGTGGCTTCTCTTCCCCTGCCACACTCTTAGAAGGAAGGCTTGGCACAGGAACCTCCAACAACAGGGCGGCTGAAATGGCCAATATGCCCTAAGTAGTTTTGGACTTTTAAAATAAGAAATACTCATATCTCCTGTAAGTGATAATTGTAACTGAAATAAAATGCCAATCCAACATTCCAGAACACATCCCCACCTGGGTTCGGGGCCACAGGCTGGGCTGTGCTGGGGCAGGACGGGGTGAGGGCGGAGTGGCAGCACTAGCCCAGTTTGGACTCTAAGGCTTCCCTCTGTTCTCTCACTCTGTCCTTTGCTTCTAGACTTCTTGTCACCTTTTTCTCCCCACCTACCCTTCTCTTCTCTGATACCCCATGGTCCCACCCCAAAACTTAAAAAAATATAGTTTTTGTGGCCATGCTCTTGCACTTGCAAAATTGGGGAATTAATGTGAAACTGTCACTGCTTCTGATAAGAGATAAATACAAGAAAGGCCAGAGACAAAGGGAAAGGTAGACATGAGAGAGAATGAGTCTGTTGGATTTGGTTTGGGGTTTTTTTCCTCCTTCTTCTCTCTCCCTCCAAAGTGGAGGATCCGGCCGGGCCAGTTTGGATATTTATTAAGAAAAAGCCAAAGATAATTAACTTTTTTGTTTTTGTTTTGTTTGCGGGTGCCTCCCCTGCTGGCACTCCTGACTGCCTGGCAAATTAAACCTGCTCCCTGCTCCCTGGGTGCTGGGCTGCCGGCAAGTCTGCTGCTGACTGCCCTGAATCTGCCAGGGCCATCGGCTGCCCACCCAACCACCTGCCTTGGCTTGGGTCACTTTATGCCACCACCGATGCCACCTCCCCAGCCTCTGCTGACTCCAAGAGCACCCTTTAGAGCAGGGTAAGTGGTATGTGGTGGGTTGGGAGAGAAAGGCCTACTGTTTGGGGTTGTGGCCAACCCAACACTTCCCTAAAAGGAAATGGGGGGAAAGTGTGAGCCTCTCCCATGGGGCAAGGATGTTCCTTCTGGCCAGCTTAGGGCTGTTGACTTCCCAGGAGCAGGTAAGGGAAACAGAGTGAGTTGGAAATATAGGGAGAGGCCAGGTTTGGGTCATGTTGATCCTCAGCTCTTCTCCCAAGAGTTTGGTACACTGCCAGGAACTGGGGCCCCTGGGAGTGCCCTGGAGAAGGTGGTGGGCCATCAAACCAGCCTGTGATATCTGTCCACTCTTGACAGGAGGCCCCATCCTGCTGCCACCTCCCACCCGGCCCAGGCCATAAGGGCCCAGCAGGGTGTTTAGAGAGGCAGTGCTTGGGAAGGAAGCTGGCTTCCTTTGGTCTGCTGTCCTGGAACCATGCAGAGCCCAGAGGCCAAGGTATGACCTGAGCCTGAGCCCAGCCCAGAGGCCAAAAAGGTGGCACTAAAAATTAGAGAATTCCTGGTGGAGGCTGCACGAAGGCTTCTTAGGATCCAGGTAGCCAAAGTGAAGACGATCCACACAGCAGAGCCTGCTGAAGTTGGGGGTGTGGTTCACCTTCCTGTTAAACTAGCTTGCCTCAGTCTCTCCCCTGCCAGGGTCCTTCTGTGTCCCCTGGCTTTATCCTCAGCTGGGCCAGTAGGCAGTGATTGTGAGGTCCCTACAGGTAGGGACCCTGCCTTGGAACTGGGCACAGAGAGGAGGACATTTTTCAAGGATTTTGCTAGCCCTTTTTTTTTCTCTGAAATATAAGGATGTGCAATTTTTTTTGGTTTCAATTTAGCATTGGAGAATTTTATAATTTAGTAATTAAAATCTCTGATAGGCTTTAGAAATTGCGGCTAATTGAATTTAATGGGAAGATGATTTTCAATTTTATTTGATTACCGGGACCCCTGGCATCGGTATTTATGGGAAAAAAATGGGAAATGTGCTGTGTGGGCTAAGATGGCATAATTGAATTAGGGATAATCGGATTTCTCCGTCATGAATTTCACTATAATTTTCCTATAATTTTCCATTAGATATCTAGTTTACAAATATTCACAAAGAAATGAAGCTCTTTCGGAATGGAGATTGCTGGCTAACAGGATTACGGGGCCGAGCGTGCGGCTGTGCCAGCCCCTATACTGCCATAATGCATTCCCCGTGTCTGCCTTACACTTAGCGTGGCCCTCGCCTCACCACCCACTCTGCTGCTCCTTTCTCCCCTTTGTTCCTTTTTCACCCTTGTTTCCCCTCTGCCCTCACACCCACCATCCGTGGCCCACAACCTCCTGTGGCCGTGACCATGCCACGGTGCCTTGCTGGGCCCTCCCACGTCCCCTGCGCTTCCTGTCCACTTTGTTCTCCCCTGCACCCCCACTATGCTGGCCTGAGGAGCGCGCTCACGCACAAACACGGATTCCCTCACAGGTGCAAACATGCTTGTTCGCATGCACACGAAGTCCTTTGGCCAAGCTTCTGTGCCCTGGCCCAGTCGCCTCAGATGGAACCAGTTTATTGGGATCCTGGGGTGGGGTGCAGGAACAAAAGGAGCTTTGTTCAAGTTTATGTGAAAGTTACAAATTCAAAACGAGAGCAGATAAAGCATGAGATACCTGGTGTGTAAACAGGCTGGTGAGTGAGAAGGCCCCGGGCTCGGGAGGGAGAGAGAATGAGTGGGCAATCTGAGGGTGCAGGGGAATGGGAGCCAGCAATGGCAGTTTGACTGGGGGAGCAGATAGCCTTCCTTGGTACTGACATGGGGTGGTGGGGGTACTGTGTTGGTTTCCACTCTTCTTTTTCTCTTGAAGGGTGAGGTATCTTAGGGAGGAGTTGGAGGCTCTGGGCCCAGGGCCTGGATGGAGATGAGGAGAAATTGTGGCATTGGGCCCTTGAGTCCTAGGTGTGAATATCCTCACTGTGGCCTGCCTCTGGTTCTCAGGTGTCACCACATCAGTGTCCTCAGGGCAAAAGTTGCTAAAGCCTCAAGCGATGCTTAAGTTCTTGGCCTCTCCCCTTGCTATGAGCATACATGTTCACAGAGAGAAAGAGAAATCTGGGGATCCTTCCATTACACAGTCTTGGACTCATACCCCACAATCTTGGGGCTTTAGCCTTCTTCTTAGACCACCTTAAATCCCAACATGACAAGTTGCCCTGTTTCTGTCCTTTTCTGACGTGTTCTGTGCCAAAGACCCTTTGCTCTTGGACAGGACCTACTCAGCCTGCAGTGGCCAATGGTGCACTCCGCCATTGACTGCCTATCAAATTAACTGCCTCCTCCACCCTGGCTGCCTTCCTCCTAGCTCTTTCCAGTCCTGCCTCGTTAGCCGTCATCCATCAGAGGCACCAAATTTATAGGGTGGCCAGTCCAGGGGGCCTTGTCTAGGTAACTAAAGAGAAGATGCTTTCCTTTCCCCCTTCATGCCCTCCTCAGATAGTCCCTGACTACCATCAGCAGGCGCCCAGAAGGACACCCAGAAACAGTCAGCGGCTGTATGGGTCACATATGCAGGGAGCTCCCCATCTGTGCAGACTTCTTCGCATGCACCCACATCTTCAGGCTTCTTTCTACATCTGGTTGCCCAGATAGGAAAGCAGCAGCTCAGGATTGGAGTATGGGCCTGTTGTTACAAGCCAAAGCTGCAAGGGGGCAGAATCCATGCTTTGGGGAGTCATGGGTGGCAGCTCTCAAGAGGTGTGTGTGCCCCAGAACAGTCTGGACACAGATGCCCTCCGAGATCCCGTGTGGGGAGCAGAGTACACAGGCCTGTCTGCTGGATGCTCTATGCCCTGGCTGTCATACTTCCAGGTCCAGACTTTGGGTAGCTCTAATTCCTTATTCAGGGTTGTAGGGCCAGGGGAGGTTCAGTAAGGCTTCTGGGCCTCTCCAGATGCTGTTTCCAGGTAGGGATAGGAACAGGCCTAAAGCGGGGGGGGGGGGGGGTGTTGTGTGACAAGCAGGAATGGGGGTTGCCAAGAAGGGTAGTCAAACAGAGGAGGGGTGCTAAAATCCTGTAAGACCATGTAGAACTACAGAGTGATCAGGAAAAACAGAAGAAAAATGAGTGGAAACGCAGAAGAAAGAATAGATTGTTAACTCCTTGAGTCTTTTGGCCCAAGGCCTCCCTGGGCCCCTCCCTTTGCAAGATAGAAATATTGCAAAAATAGGCCAGCGCCATTTTGCTGAATGCTGTCCAGAAACCCAGGAGAGCCTGGGCCCTGTTCTGCTCCCTCCATCTGAAGGCGGTGTGACCCCTCCTGAAATGGGCAAGGCTGGGGAAGGTAGCAGGATGGGCAAAAAAGAGACCAGGGAGCCACAGCCAGTGACGGCATGAGCCACTCCTTCCTTAGCAGAGCTGCCCTGGATCCCGCACACTTGACCACCTCTGTTCTTGAGCCCCTCCAGGGCTGGTGGGTAACTTGGGTCACCAACGTTTAAGGACTCTTAACATATATGGCTGCAGCAGGGACAGGGGATGAATGGGGCCATGGTTGAGAGAGACCCAGCAAACTGCTTTCTCTGGGAGGAGGTGCAAGGAGAAGACCCGTGGCCTGGTCCACCCAGGGCCTGTTCTGGCCAGAAGCTGGCAGGAAATGAGAGCTGGTGATGGGAGTGCAGGGCCTGACCCCAGTGCACAGAGAGAGCAGGTAGGAGAAAGCTGGCAGGTTGTTTGAGGGTGCCTATCCTCGGTCTGACCTGATGGCCCGGGTCAGTGGTTGGGGCTGTGGGCAAGAAGAGGCGCTGGCACCCAGTCGCATCTGGCTGCAGGGCTGGTGGCTCATTTTGGAGGGAAGAGGAGTAAAGAGAAAGGCTTGAGACCCAGGAGGCACACAGTAGGTGGGGAGGGCGCCTGGGCGCATTTTAAGGGCAAAACCGCAGCAAAGCAGCATAAACTTTAGCGTGTGTCCCAGCGCGGACTCCTCGGAGTCCGCGCGCAGCGAGGGGAGAGTGTGCTGTAGTGCGCGGAGCTGACGAGCGTCTTTCCCCGACCACTCAGGGACACTTCTTCCTCGAACTCAAAAAGCCACCACAACAAAATTTGGGAACCCAGGTTTGAAGGGAAACAAAATCGCTCTCATACCCCGGGTGTCCCACTTCGCAGGGAGAGCGAAGGGTAGCTCGAGAGCGCGCGGCCCGTCGGGCGCAGCACCGCGGCGCCTCGCACCTGCGCCGGCCCGCGCGGAGAAGTTTGGGCTCTCGCGGCCCGAGCGGCGGAGGGAAGCGTGAGAGCGCGCGCCGCCGGCGGCCGGCGAGAGTTGGCGCGTGTGCGCGAGCGCCGTCCCCGCGTCCTGCT
This sequence comes from Perodicticus potto, assembly GCA_963574655.1. NCBI lineage: Eukaryota > Metazoa > Chordata > Mammalia > Primates > Lorisidae > Perodicticus > Perodicticus potto. The sequence goes on along the minus strand of CAUYRH010170764.1, from coordinate 32,643 downwards.
CCGGCTGCGCGCCTCGCCCCCGCCCGGCCCCGCGCACAGAGTCCCCGCCTCCCTCCTTATGAAGGCAGAGACTGGGGAAACCATAGAGCCAATAAGGCCGCCCGGCCGCCCGAGCCGGTCCTCGCGCGCGCGCAGGAGGGAGAGAGGCAGGGAGCGCGCGGCGGCGCGGGCGAGCGCGAGCCCATTCACTTCAGCACCGGCCGGGCGCGAGGCGGCGGCGGCGGCGGGGACGCGCGGGCCGGGGGCGCGCGAGCGGGCCGAGCTCTGATCTTTCACCTGCCGGGAGCCGGCGCGGGCCGGGCCAAGGAGGCGGTGCCGCGTCCTCCCTGCCAATCACCGCGGCGCCTGGCAGCGCCCCCGGCCGCTCCCTCCTGCCAAACTGTTACCCTGAGTGTTACCGTCAGGAGCAATGACATCAGGGTTTTAAAACAACTTGTTATTCGGGGAGTAATCAGTTGCAATTAGGCATTAATTAAGTATTATGAAAGTTGATTATTTAAGTGAATTCGGCTTTCGACTCTCCGACTATGGTGAGTACCGGCGCGGGCGGGGGCCGGGGGCGCCCCTCGGGCTCGCGGTCGGCCTGGGCGCCCCGGCCAGGCCCGCGTCCACGCAGAGTCTCCGCGGTAGTTTGGGAAACGCGGGCGCGGCGAGGAGCTGCTCGGAGCGCGCGGCGCCGGAGCGTGAGAAGCGGGCGGCGCGAGGGAGAAACTTCGGCCGCCGGGATGTGCGGGCGCCGCGCCTGGGGATCCCGAGGGGCCTGCCCGAGACTAAACCTTTCTTTTTTCTCTCCTGTTCTTCTTTTCGTGGCGTTCCTCGAAGAGTTTGGGACCAAAGAGAGGAGCATGGATCTCGGAACAGGTACCGGTGGGAACCCGGGGAGGCTGTTTCACTTTTCTTTCGGTTTTTTCACGGAAGTTCGTAATTTTCGCCCGGCGAGGTGGCAGCTGAGCAGGGGGTGGGGGTGGCCTGCAGAGGGTCGGGGCGGCTGCCTCTACTCATCCTGGTTTCTGATTGCCAGACTTCTGAGGATATTGTTATTATTTGTTACTTGCTTAGTGACTGTGACTAATTTGATGCTTGTCATTATGAAAGAATTGAGGACAGAGGAGCTGAGGGGCACCCAGAGAGAGGATTTAGGGGGTTTTCGTGGGGGTTTTTATGCTCCGTGTTTTTTCTGTGTGTGTTTTTCTTTCCTCTGCTAAGGTCTCTGTGCCTGGCTGTGAGGTGTGTGTTTTTATTTTTTTAGTGGGGGGTGGTTTAGTTTTTGAAAGCAGCGTCCTGTTGGGAAAGGTGGTTAGTCTGGTTTCGGGGCAACTGTCTCAAGGTAAAGGAATTTAATTTATTTGGGACAAGGCTGTGTCGGATGATCAAGCTGCTTATTATGGCTAATGAGTGTTTTTCACCTGAGAATCTGTGGGATGAGGCGGCTGTTATCAGTTCAAAGTGAGGGGCCCAGGACTCTGTCCCACCCACCTCTTTAGCTCCAGTGCTGGGAGGTGGTGATGGACCGGGCAAACTCCTAAATTTAGGGTTTGAGAGACCTGCTGTGGACCATGCTAGGGGTCCAGATAGCACTGCCCTGGGGCAGAGTTTATCCTGAGATTGTGGTGCTTCATTGGTTTTAATGTAATTTGATTTAATATTTCTCCTCTCTTCTCATCTGGAGTTCCAGCCTGAGTCCAGAGTGAGGTTTGCTTTAAGCTCTTCAAGCTTTCCATTAGGCTCTCTCTATTGAAACCATATTTTGACTGGGACCCTCACATCCAAGGTTGGCAAAAATAGCTGTCTTGGCTTGGCACCTGTGGCTCAAGCGGCTAAGGCGCCACCCACATACACCTGAGCTGGCAGGTTCGAATCCAGCCTGGGCCCACCAAACAACAATGATGGCTGCAACCAAAAAATAGCCGGGCGTTGTGGTGGGCTCCTGTAGTCCCAGCTACTTGGGAGGCTGAGGCAAGAGAATCGCTTGAGCCCAAGAGTTGGAGGTTGCTGTGAGCTGTGATGCCATGGCACTCTACCCAGAGTGACAGCTTGATACTCTGTCTCAAAAAAAAAAAAAAAAAAGCTGTCTTCTTAAAGATTAAAAAAAAAAACAGATGGATAATTCATTGAGACTGATCTCTGAACCTTTTCGTTTTGTTAATAGAAGGGTGGGTGGTATTGGTGGCTGTTAAGAGCTGTTGTTTATAACAGGCCCAAGTTCACAGCATTGCCTCTTGGGACCCATGAGCTGACATCTGACCTTCTGAGGTCAGGAGAGGGCAGGAGGCAGCACTGAGGGGCCCCTGGTAGGTGGCAGAGTGGCTAGCTTTAAGAAGGGGGTGTGTGTGTTTGTGGGACAGGGTGGGGCTCACAAAGTTTTAAGACTATGTCCCACCAGATGTGATTTTGGCTAATGTGATGTGGAGGTCCTCAGGATGTGCCCAGGAAGGGTGTGACACCCCCTGCTGGGCAAAGTGGTGAAGGTGTTTAAGGCCACTGCTGGCACCCTGCCTCTCCCTGCCCTCCCCTCCCACAGGGAACCAGCCCGCCCCCACCTCTAATCAGGTGTCTCATCAGCCTCCCTCTCAGGTCCCACCCCCTTTCCTCGGAAATGGGGCCCCCACCCATTCCAGCCAAGGAGCAGACCTCAGAGATGGGTCAGGCAGTAATGTACCGCCTTCTACCTGGGGCAGGCCAAGCCTATGCCTGTGGGCGGGCACAAGGGACCCAGGCATTACTCAACTGGAAGGCGGGCCCTCCTGTCTTCTAACCTGGGTGCCAACTGGAACTGCTGTCCATCCTTCTGCCATACACCAGCCAGTCTCTCCTAGTCTGTCATGGGGACACTCCTCCAGAGCCTTTCTGTGGGGTGTCCCAACTGAAGTAAGGACCTCCCAGGTCTGACAGGAGGCAGGGGACAGAGCCTCTTGTGGCATCCCTCCTGGGCCTTAGGGAGATTTACTTCTTCCAGCACTCCAGGGACAGGCTCTGGAAACTTCCTAGAAGCCTGAAGAGCCCCTGAGGTCAGCTAGTCCCTCCTATGGCTGGAGTAGAACACTCCCAGTGGGACCCAGGCCTGGACTCTGGCCACTCAGAGAGGGGAGGTCCAGGGTGTCAAAGTTCTTTTTCCCGGAGAAGTCATCTGGTAATACCATCTCAGCCTCTTCTTTGAACTTGGAAGTTTCACTTAATCTCAGAACTTCACAAGAAAAGCACTTTTTCCCCTACTTACAAAAAAGGGAAGCAGATGCTGCCTCTGAGATCCCTTCTGAGCCTGTCTCTGGGCTGACTCCACAATTATCTTCTGAAGCTAGGAGGGGCTCCCTTGACCTAGAATTCATAAGGGACACAGCCAGGGCCAGGGTCCTTGCTGGTGAGTGGTGGGACAGGATGGGCAGCCTCAGCAGAGGGCCCCTCCAGCAGACAAGGCCAGAGGCATAGGCCTCAAGGAGTTGCTGGCACCAGGGACCTAACAAGCATCAGATCATAGGTTAAACACCTTCTCTAGCCCCAGACGTGTCTAGGTCCTGAAGCATTCCAGCCACGAGTAATTCAGTGGTGGGAGAAGCAAGACTTCTCAGGAGAGGGCAGCAGGACCTCCAGACCCTCAGGGACCATGTGGACCCCTTTCCCTCACCATAGTTCAGCCAAGGGCTGGATCAATCTGGACGTCTTTAGCAATAAAAAATGCCGATGTCGTCCTAATTCACCAGGCCCCGAGATGACAGCAAATTTACATTTTTTAATTAAACTAGCAGCCAGTTTTTATGAGAGGGGGTTGGGTTATGCAAATCAAATGGTTGTGTACGGAAGATTAGGAGAGTTTGGGAATAAATTCCACAAATGCTAATAAAAAAAAAAAAAGGAAAGAGAGAGAGGGAGGGAGGAGGAGAGAGGAAGAGAGGAGGACATAGTTCCATTAGGCCCTTTTAGAGTGATTTCCCTGGGGGAGAGGGGAATGGGAGGAGGGAGGAAGCTTTCAGACAGGTAAATCCATCCTGCAGTTGGGAAGCTCCCCGGATTAGGCCCCCACAAGCTGGTTCCTAGGCCCAGAACATAGTTGGAAGCCAGGGTGAAAAAGGCTTTGAAACAACAATAGAGTGTTGAGAAGGAACTTGCCCTTGACTGCTGGGGCCTGATAGTAATGGCTTCTTCTTGAGAGGGGTCAGAAGCCCGTACTGACCAGGCCAGAGCTGTCCAGTAGAGGATCCAAAGTAGACTCTGCTAGGCAAAAGTAAGAAGGTACATTCAAAGGATGGCCATGGAGCACAGGGGCAGCTGGTGAGGGGCAGCACTGTGGCTGCAGCCATGATGTCAAGGTGGGGGGGATTTGTGCCACCTGTTGAGCCATGTCCCCTTCCCTTTCAGGCTGGGTCTCCAGGTCAAGATCCTCTTGCATTGCAGGCAGACATCCCCCCCTCTGCCCCTGTGGATACTGGCCCAGGCTTTAGCTGTGGGGAGGCATGGAAGGATGAAGTCAGTGGGGCTGAGCCAAGGTGGCTCGTTAGCCTGGTTCTTAGAGTGGAATTTCCTAGTGGCCACATGCTTTGAGGGCACACAGTCTTGAAGGAGCAGAGGAAAGGCTGTAGACTTCTTCTGGGTGGCACCTGACCCAAGGGAGCAAAGAACTTGCTTTTCTCAACCCAGGCCCAGAGTACTGCTCAGGGCCCTGCCTCCCTGAATGTCAGCCTACCTCCAGACCCACAGAACTTCTGTGAGCTGCCAGTTTGAGGTCAGAGCCTTGCCAAGAGTGTAGGCTTCTAGGAACCTGGCTAGCTCTGGTTATGCCTTTGACCCAGCATTCACCAGGGATTGGGAAAGTTCTAGTGCTGTTTCTGGAGGAAGAGGTTCCATGAGTAGAACAGATTGCCCTCGATTTTCCTTCCTCCAGCCTTTCTTGGCCAGATACACCCACTCAACCAGTCTAAGATGAGACCAGCCCCTAGAGTCAGGTTGGGCACCGGTTTTGCCAGTCTGCTGTAGGGGGTAGGTGCTCTGGTGCCATCTTGGCAGGAAGGAGCTACAGAGCCAAGAGCAGACTGAGTTGTCTCGAAAGCAGTGAGTTTCCTGGTACCATTCAAACGAGGCAAGCTGTGCACTGGTTAGTGATATTTGGAGGGAGTTGCACGTCACATGACCTTCAAGGTCTTCAGTGCTCTGACTCTCAACTTGATTTTGTTCACCGGGCAGTCTTGATGGGTAAGGGTTCAGTGGACAAGATGAGAATCACAGTATTTGCTTTCCTTTGATAAAAAGCATTTTAGGCAGGTAGCTCTGGGCTGTGAAGTAACCCTTTGAACCAGCCATGGTACTAGTTATGAGACATCAGAGCCTAAACTCAGTATAAAAGGCCTAACAGAGCTGCTCTCTAACAGGAGGCAGAGGCGGGGAGGGCAGATCCAAAAGGATCCCGTGAGAGACCACTTTTACCTTTTTCCCTGGTAAACACCTGCCAGAGGGACCTACTGGCCCTCCTCTTGGAGGAAGGCGTCAGGACCAGTGTTAGTCAGAGCTGCCTACCAGCCTCATTTGTACTGCTGGTGTTCTCCCCACCCCCTGCTTCGGCTGAGGAATCTGGCTGAGTTGCAGCTTGGGTTTTTATGATGGAAAAATAAAATAAATGGAGGCACCTTTGGAGGGCTGAGTCACGGCAGCAGCATCTCCTCATTAAAGCTGCTGCCCCTGGCTCAGGTCCCTGCCCACTGTCTGGGCAGGGGACTGGGTGAGGCTTGGGAAGGCTCTTGCCCCTGACTGCTCTTCTTCCTGGATCTGCCAGGTTAGTGGTAGACCCCTGCCTCCTTGGGCTGGCCCACCATTCTCAGGGAAGGTCAGGCTGTTTCTCTACCCCAGCCCATGCCCCTAGGCCCTGAGGCTTGTCTTCTAATACTGCCCTCCCAAGACTAGACTTTAACCCTTGACCACCCTGACTGTGGCTGCTGCTGCAGCCTCCTCCTCCTTCTCCCTCATCTTCAGAGGGGGAAGGAAGTTGCTTATAGTAATTACTGCCTGTGGGTCCCCAAGGTGAGCAGCAGCTGTTCCGGGGTAGCTTGGCCAGGGTACAGCAAGAGTAGGGAGAAGTCAGGGTGCAGAGGAGGAGCACCTGGTTCCCTGGGGCAGCTTGGGAAAGGCAGCAGCGTGGTGGTCTAGAGCACAACCCTCAGCCACCTGACCACTGATAGCATCCTCACACCCTAGATTCACAGTACATATGTCCTTTGTCGGGGAAGAGACCCTATGTGGGTGGTGAGGCTCTCAATTCTGTAAGCATGTGGGGAGCTCCTGCTGTACGACATGCAGAAGCAAAGACTGCCTAGTCCCCCCAAGTTTGCAGAGCCTGCCTGGTGGAGGGAGACAGAAGTGCAGTCCTCTATGGCTCCAGGCAGAGGAGCTAGGCCCAGGACCCAGGGAGCTTTGTAAAGGAATGGCCTCCAGGGATGTCCCCTCTGCATTCCCACCAGCCTCTTGCATGTGCCTTGTCCTCCTCACTCTCACTGGGAGCAGAGCTCTTACTTCCCATTCTGCAATCATATTTTTCTGCCCTTTTTGTCCAGGCCACCAGCTCCCAAAACCAGGCTCTTCCTGCTTACCTTTCTTGCCTTCCCCCCTTTCCAACCTCACACCCAGTTGGCCCTGGAAAGAGATAAGAAACCAGAGGCTGGCTGGGGGCCTGCTGCTCTGAGGACCTGGGCATACCCGTAACATTGCTGTGCCGAGACAGTGCTCAGACTCAATGTCCTGGTCCCCTGGAGTCCAAGGCCTTCTTTCCTCGGCTACTGCTCTCCTGACGGTGACCATTAGATGTTAGCTGCTGTGCTGACATCTCCCAGTGCTCAGCCCGGGCTGGGGCTCTTGCCTCCCTGCCCTAAGTGCTGGTGTTGCTGATTGATGTCCCTGTACCAAGTGCCTCCCCTGCCTCCCTGGCTTCTTAGTGGGGGCAGGAGGAGGAGGAAGGCAGGAAATGTTGGCAGATTCCCTTGGGACCTAGGTTTTAGCTCCTTGAGAGCTTTCTAGAGCCTGGTTTACAGGAAAGAGTGGGGCTGAGATTTGGGATGACATGGGGGGGGGGCAAGAGGCAGAAGGATAAAGATAGGAGTTGAGTGGTCAGATGGGGTCCCCCCAGCCTCCCAATAGTTACTAACCATGGCCATGGCTTGGGGCTGAGAGGGGCTGGGCTGGGAAGTCCCTGTGCTGCCCAATGAGGACAGGCAGGCAGTAGGCCGGGGCATCTGAGCCTTTCCTCTGCTTCCTCCATCTCCTCTTTGCTTCCTGCGCCCACCCCCAGCAGACCTCAGTGCATGTGTCTGTCCTCTCTAGTTCTGCTCTCCACTCTGGGACCCCTCCAGCTAGGCAGTCCCCGGGCAGGGTGTGATGCCAGAAAGAGGGATGGGCTCACACTGAGGGCCCAGACCGACTGCCAGGGCTTTGGAGCTTTGCCACATGACATGGCGTATGGGCTGCTCCTGAGCTGGCTGTAGGATCTGTTCTTAGTTTGGCCCACAAGCTTTGTCCCCTGGGGGCTTCCCTGGTTCTCTTGGTCTCCTGGGCCCTCCCAGTGCCATAAGTGCATTGCTGTGGAAACCCCTTTCTAAAGCCAGGAGGGTCTTCTCACTCCTCCTGGACTGAGGCTAGGCCACTGTCTGAGTCGGGGAGAGGGAGTGGACAAATTTTGTGGCTTCAGAGACCAGGGATTCTCAGAGGTCACCAGGCCATTTCTTTGTTTTTTTTTTTGGAGACAGCCTCAAGCTGTCACCATGGGTAGAGTGCTGTGACATCACAGCTCACAGCAACCTCCAATTCCTGGGCTCAAGCGAGTCTCTTGCCTCCGCCTCCCAAGTAGCTGGGACTACAGGCACCCGCCACAATACCTGGCCATTTTTTTTTTTTTTTTTTTTTGGTTGCAGCCGTCATTGTTGTTTGGCGGGCCCAGGGTGGATTCGAACCCGCCAGCTCAGATGTACATGGCTAGTGCCTTAGCCCGTTGAGCCACAGGTGCCGAGCCACTTTAGGAAATCTTATAGGGGGCCCACAATTTTCTTTCCTCTGGCACTCTGTGGAAAAATAAGAGTTGTCTTGGACCACACATTAAATACAAAAACACCAATGAAAACCAATTAGCAAAAAAGTGGTCTGTGCAGATTTTTCATGATATCTGACACCACAGATAAGCAAAGTCCTCACAGAATCAGCATGCAGCCCACAGGCTGCAGGTTGGACACCCATGTTGTAGAAGACCCTTCAGGATTGTTGACAGAGACACAGAAGAGAGAAGCAACTCAGTCCCCACAGGCAAAAATTTATACCAAAGGGTGTTAATGTTCCCTGTTTGCAGAGTCTCACTAGAAGGCAGGGACTCCCTAGAACAACAATGAGACACAGTAGAGCTGAGATGAGGTGCTGTCAAGGGCACCTGTGTAGAGCTGGTTAACTCAACAATGGCCTGGGCAAAATGGTAAGCGGGGACATGCGAGAGGGGCATGGTAGGTGTTTATGATGCCAGCTTTTCCACTAATTCACTGGGTGCATCATTTGTTCACTTTTAGCATCTGTGTTCTCATCCTAATGCAGGCAGGCAGGAGGATCAAACCCTATTTCCCAGAGTGATCATTAAGAGAGCTGTAAAAGCACTTTGAAGCAATTTAAAGGATACCTCACTGTAAAACTAGAATTACTGAGTCTATTTTAGACCTGAGACATACAGAGATAACCAGGAAAACAGAGAACCAAGAGCAGACCACAGAAGGCATGCGGAAGGCCACAGGAAGCCCCAGGACTGCTGTTGCTATGTCAACTAAAAATAATAAAAATTAAAATAAATTGACACAGGCATCAAAGAAAATAGCATTTATTTGGGAAATAAATCATTTCAATTCAAGTAACACCAAGTCAGGGCAGCCCCAGAATAGTGTTTTGCAGGGCAAAAGCAGGAGAGGGTTTTTTATAAGGGATTGCCACAAAAAGTTGTTTCTGCAGGCAATTCATTGGCTGGGCAGAAATCCTAAATTGCAAACCCACTCTGTTAACTAGGGTACTCCCAGGTGAGAGATGGTGAAGGCTGGGGGCTACTGACTTCAGTTGTGATTCACATTTATTGGGACATGCTGCAGCTTGACCTTTAGAAGGTGAGTGCCATCCTGTCACAATCTCCGAATTCCACTTTAAAGCCTTAGCCTTAATTACTTCATTTTCTTTCCACAATAACGAGGGACCAGGAAAGGAGGACATGCACAAATGATGACAAGAGCCACTTTTAGCATCCTGGAAAATAAATATGTGAATTTAACACCTCAAGTGTTCTACCAGCTAAAATACTAGGAGACTGCTTCTTGCTAGAAATAAACATTGATTGAAGTGATTCAGCAAAAGCCTGATTGATGAAGACAATTATACCTCCTCTGCCTCTGAGACCAATGTAAGGTCTTCTCCATTTCAGTCCTGTCTCTCCACCTTGCAGCTTTAGAATTCAAACTCGCTTTCTTTTGCAGCGTTTTGACTGTAGGAGAGACTCAAGTTGGGTTATTATTATTATAATGTCAGCCCCATTTGATCTCTGAGGATTCAGCTAGTGGCTACTTTCCAATCCCCAACTTCCATGATAGTTATACTTTCATTTCATCAGAACTTTTGCAAATGTATTAAGTGTTAAATGCCAACATTACTTTAAATTCTTCTCTTAAAGACATTATGGAGGAAGTTTGCAGAGGAGGAACCCAAGCTAGTAGTGAAGTAGTAACAGATAAGTCTCTGCAAGCAGTGACCCTATAGACTCCCTAACATGAAGTCCTACTGGTTCATACCACTTCCTTTCCAGCTCAGGTATGTCTTCTTGGACACGGAGTGACAAATACATTGCAAGGGAAAGGTACATAACACAAAACTGTGGATGTCATCTTCAATGGTGGCATAAATTTCATGATAACTTTTGCCATGATGTAAACCTCACAGCAACCCAGCCATTGAGATTTCTAAAAACCTTAGTTCTATTTTTACCTCCAACTATCTCTGCATAACTTAAATCTTTGTATGTACATGATATTTCATCTTTAAACTTCAAATATATGGTTCTTCTATTTTGAGATTCCATGAGAGTCTGTTCTCCCCATGTGTAAGCTTTAGGATCTTAGATAGTTCCCCAAACTAACCTTAGAGTGGCCATGATGTACCAGAGACTATATGGCCCTAGAAATTCAGAGAGAAAAGCTGGGATTTCCTGCATCTTTTAATGAAGTCCCAGTTGGATCTTATTTTCATAGTAGATCTTAGTAAATAATGACCACTGTGGGCCTCGGTGACTTTGGAAGTTCTGAAGGAGACCTGGAGCTTCTGACTTGACCTCTAGTAGGCAGTAGAATGCTCACTCCAGGTGACTCCTGAGTCGAAGGAGGGGGAAGAAGGGAGGAGGAAATCCCCAGAGGTGCTTTGCCCTTTCCCCTGCGTGTGCAGGCGTGACAGCAGGTTAAAGTAAGTGTGGTATATAAAGACTCAAACACTAGTTAGGGCCCTCTGTTCATATGCTCAAGGGATTTATGTGCTGTGCTAAAGCTTAGATGGCATCCTTCAATCCAGAAGACTCCTGTTCATTGTCCAAATGCAGTATTTTTTTGCTTCCTTTGTAACTTTCATTCCCGTACATTCCACAAGCAAATATTGACCATCCACTATGTAGTAGTTTGTGGTAGGCACAATGCTAGTTGTCAGGGATGCAGAGCTGACTAAAGCTTGGTTCCTACTCTGTGTGCTGGCAGGCATGTGATACAGGGGGCAGGGGAGAGAGATTAAGCTCTGTGATAGCATAGAGGTGGGTCTCTGCTAAACTCTTCCTGTGGAGTTCGGGGAAGTCTTTACAAAGAAGGCTTTTCTCTGAAACTAGGCTTGTTAAGCTTGGTGTTACACTTGCAGGAGAACCGCAATGAGAATTGTAGATGGGGATGAACTTCCCGCAGGGTATGAAAAACAATCAACACCCACAACAACCAGCTGCATACTCTGCAGGAAACGAAACAGGTTTGCTGGGGGCATGAAGGTCAGATAGCCCCACCCTAGGAAGGTACCTGTGTTATACTGATGGCCAAGGTTGACACATCTAGCATGGAAACCACAGTGCACTACTCCTGTCAGTCAATGGTCAGCCCAAATCTGGGTGGGGCTTAACTTGAAGGAGAAAGTCCTGGATGGTATCTAGGGTTTCCTTACTATGCTATAAACAGTCAAACATACTCTAGACTTTACCCTCTGAGAAACTCAGATTATATTCATCATTCCTCCTTCTCACACAAGAATTCAATGTTTATTCCATGGCCTCCTCAGCATTTGACTAGAAGGTATGGATTTATAAATAAGGTATGGATTTCTAAGTTTTTTATACCTAGAACTTAAAAGTGGGTATGAATAAATCAAATAAGTTTTTACTTGACATGTTATTTTTCTGTTAGAAATAAATTGGTACTGGTCTTTTAAATCGATTTCGTGCATATAATAGGTAAAGTTCTAATGAAATGAAAGTATAACTATCATGGAAGTTGGGGATTGGAAAGTAGCTACTAGCTGAATCCTCAGCATATGTGCAAAGAAAATGCTTTGGGAAAGGTTGTCTTAAAGGATCATGCTGATATATTACAAATAAAAGAACTTAGCAAAAAAAGAGGGAAAGTCCTAATATTCTTATAAGGTAGTGAAAAAGAGATGAGAAATGTTTGTTTTGAAGTATTCTGGGACTTTTTGTCTCTGAGGTTACATTCTTACTTATAATTGTTTATCTACTTAGATTTCAGAGTTATGTTAGCTGTCGTAAGGAAGCACTTTTCCCCATCCCCACTCTTCTGTGGTAGAAAAGGACACACAGGAGTGTAGCAGTGGTTTTCTAGCAGAAGAATCAAGTGATCTTTTAAGTCTAAGAACTCTCCACTGTCTCAAGGAAGAGTCATTAAGTTTATCTCCTTTTTAGTGCCTAAAAATTATTTTAAAAGTTAAGCTTTAATTCTCATGAGGCTTCTACTGTTTGGCACTGTTGCCAGTAGAAAAAAATGAAGTGCTAAAGTGTAATTTAGGTTTTTTGTTACTGGTATCTAACAAACAAAACTTGAGTCTCCCCCTTTCCTGGAAACTTTTGTAGGAAACCCTTTCTGTTCAGAACAGTAAACTGGTGCCATATCCCACATTTATAAACTTATTTTAATTAAGAAGATACAGTAAGGTATCCTGGTCAAGATCATTGTCTGTAGAACCAAATAATCCTTTGTGTGCCTGCCTGCTCCACCATTAACTAGCTGTACTTTCCTCTGAGCCATCGTTTCCTAAGCTGTAAAATGGGGTAGACAGGTGTCCTAGATTTGCTGGGTTAAATTAAATGTTTCAAAGTGCTTAGCAAGGTGCTTGGTATAAAGTGTCCAACAAATATTATAAGATATGTAAAAGACAAATATTTTCCTATATTTTGCTATGAGTGGCCTAAAAGTGAGTTGGTTCTTAAAGTAAGTAAATTTGTGCATGAAGGTCATGGCCACACTCAGCAAGTGCAGCCTGCCATCATGTGCTGTCAGTTGGCCTGAGCTCAGGAAGAACCAGAAATAGTTGTCTGACTATTCATCATTATCTTGGGATCCTGGGCAGCTCCTCCTTATTCTGGCCAGTAACCAGGTGTATATCATATTATAGTAAGAAGTTAAGGGGATTCCCCCCCACCCCAGGCTGTCGAATTCCCAGAAGTTTGTCTAGAAGTGGAAACTTTGCTTTGAACTTAAGAAGGGACCCTAAGAAAAGGGCTTCAAGGGGAGCGAAAGGAAAATCTGCCCTGCTGAACCAGGAAGTCCAGGGGGCCCTTAAGAATGTGGGTCTGAGGTAACCTAGGTAACCAATGACCCATAGAAAGAGACTGTGGATGACCAGTAGAGAAGGGCAACAGTGCCTAGAGGCACAGAGAGGCCAATGAAAGACTTGTAGCCAATTTCACAGGGAGAGGGTATTTATACCCCTGCAGGCTTTTGTTTCTTTGTCTCTCTCTCTCTCTCTCTCCTTCCTGGGGGAGATTCACTTACAACTCTCTTTGGGAAGTGAGCCAAACTTTCTCTTTGTTACACTGAACTTGTGTAGGTTTCTTTTTCTACTTACGCTGCCTGTGCTGCTCCAATTTGATTTTCTGTTTTCATTTTTTACTTTCAATTACTGTCCTGCCTGGGTTGATCTTTCTAGCTCTAACCAGTAATCGAACCAGGTCAACTGGGTTCAGGGAACTGGGAGCCCCGGCCCCCAACAGAACTTTTACGTAACAGCAACCTCTTCTTTGAGATTTGAGTGAATCTAACTGACTTTTGACTGCAAACATGCAAAACTTTCCCTTGTCTGGTAGGAGTGAATATTCCTTCTCTAAGAGTCTACATAGCAGCAGCCCAGGGACTACCAAAAGAGCCCAGTTACTTCTTGGCTTCAGGTTCTGAGAAGACCAAACCGCCCCCTCCGGGAAAACCCCATCCTCCTTAATCCTTTGCAGGTGAGATAGGCTGTTAGGTATTCATTCTCCAGGGCGCTGACCTGCCTTTGACAGAAAAGAAAGCAAGGGTCCAAGTCCATTCCAAGTAACAGGCTATAAACATAGGGCTTTCTAAAAATCCTGATTTTCTGGTTTTCTTTAACTCTGTTCTCCTGTCTCTAATTAATTATTATCTCTCTAACGTGTACATACCTTTCATTGGCTCTGTTTGTATGTTCAAAATCCCTCTAGCCCATAAAGTTTCTAAGATATATATTTTAGGGCCACTTTAACCCTCACCATTCTGCTCTTTTGAGCACAGATGTTAGCCTGGGAGGTCTGCTTTTCTCTGGCTGATGGTTTCCAGCGGGTCTCTGTGATGACGTGCTCTCTCTATTGCAGCCCTCTCTACTGGGGACTAGGACGTGGCTAGCAGGTGCAGCTTCTTATAAAAGTTGCAGTTTCAAAATTTTTCTCTATTAAAAACTACTAAATGTCCCTTCGAAGGCTTACTGTCAAATTATGAGTAAGGATGGGTGGTTCTTCCTCAATCCTGGTCTTGGAATTTGGAAATGGCTAGTAAGGAGTGATGTACGTTTAGAGTTCAGACTAAGATATGAAGATACCAAACGGACACTCCCAGCTTTCTTTAATACTTCTTAGGTGAGATGCCTTCTCCAGCGCCACTCAGATTCAGTCCTAGACACCATCTTTAAGAAATGAGGTCCAGTGGCTCACGCCTGTAATCCTAACACTCTGGGAGGCCAAGGCAGGTGGATTGCCTGAGCTCAGGAGTTCGAGACCCAGAGCAAGACCTCGTCTCCTTACAAAGACAAAAGAAAAAGAAAAGAAACCAGGCATTGTTAGTCCCAGCTACTTCGGAGGCTGAGGCAAGAGAATCGCTCAAGCCCAAGAGTTTGAGGTTGCTGTGGCGCCACAATACTCAAACGAGGGTGACAAATTGAGACTCTATCTCAAAAGAAAAAGAGGTCTTTTCTAGTTTCACCCAGATTAGAGGTTATCACAGAGAACACTTTGTGAAGAGAAAAACTTCTTCCTTTCTGTCTCATTTGCTGCCTTCGCCATAATCGCTACAGTGTCCTGTCAACTATGCAAAATCGACGTTACTAGTACAGACTTTGGTAATATTTCTACCTCTGGGACAGGAGGTCTAAACATCACTTCTAACAATCACATTAATTGCTAAACATTCCTCTTAGAGATTTTACAAATTAACAAATCATATTACAAATTGGATTACATGCAGGCTAAACTAGCAGCTTTGTATTTTTCAAGTTCAACTTGACAATAAGGAAAATAAACCTGTTTAGTCTTTTTCTTTTTAATTAAAAGAGGCTCAAAGAGTTAAGCTGCTTTTTCAAGAGACCCAGGAAATAATTATTATATGTAATAGCCTAAGGGAAAAATGGAAATTGATGCAGTCAGAGCTGGGAAATCTTGTTAATGTGGTGAAAGGAGAGGAATTATTAGGACAAGAGATTTCATAAGGGGTAGGAGGATGTTCTGAGCTTGAGAGTTCAGGGATGGAACCGGAAATTTTGGGTGATAAGGGCAGGAAACCACCTACAGAAGTGCTGAGTGGAGAAGAACTGACTAGTTTTTAATTTTTGTTTTCATCTCCGAGTTTTAGATTTGTTGATCATGATTTAGTAGGTAACAGAAGAGCGGGGCATAGGAAAGGCCACACAGCTGACCCAGGCCACAGATGTTTCTTTAAAAATACTTGAGACCTATAAAGGTACAGAGAATGTTCTAACCATCCTTATCTGCCCCCTCCAGCTTGAATACTTACACTGCTACTTGCTAGTATCCTCCTACAAAGAAGTTAGATTCCTATAGTGAGAAAGAGAAGCCCTAAAGATACAACCGTGTTCTTTTCAAACCATGGCTTCTGTATGTAGAGATTGCCAACTTTATTTCCAAGTTCCAGTGTAGAGAAAAGGGAAATTGAACCATCTTCTCAAAGAAAAAGATAGGGAAATAGTGCTTTGGGGAAAGAGTCAGGTTCCAATGAAGGCTAGAATGCAGCAGGATTCACAGCATTTAGGGTAAAGGACAGTTTATTGAGGACTGATGTTTTCAGAGGACCCAGTGAAGAGGTTTGAGAGGAGCAACAGAAGTTGGGGGTCAGAAGGGTTGGAGAGAAGCAACACAGAGCCTGGGAAAGAGTGTGAGAAGATGGATAAGGAGGCGTCCTGTTCAGTGGCTCACGGTACCAGCCTTCACACACATAGGAGGCAGAGTGGTAGGAAGCAGCAGCCCAGGGATTTCAAGGATAACCTGCTGTGAGGTTTCCATGTTTCCCTTAGTGTCACAGGGAGGATTCCGCTGCAAGCAGCTGATGAGAAAAAAATTCAGGTGCAAGTGATCCATTAAAATAGTGCTCACAGTAGAAACCAGTTGGGGAGTGGAGCTCACAGTAGAAACCAGTTGGTGAGCCACAGTGTTGGGTGGGGCAGGAATGTAGCCCAGGTGAGTCAATGACCTGTGAAAAGTGGTTTGCTGGGTCTTCTGGGAAACAAGCTTCTCCTTTTAGCAAGAGGTGTTGTGAAACTCTGTCCTTTTCATATGGGCTTGGCGGTGAGCAGAATGTTAGGCCTAAGGCATTTGTAGCCAGTTTATTAGCACAAGGGCAGCCAGACTGTACCTGGAGCAAACCTACGGGAGAAACAACAGTGACATGGCACCTGATGTGAGTCCTGCAACAAGCTGGCCTCAGGCTCACGTACGTTATGTTTCTCAGAAAATACCCTTGGCTGTGTCAGCTAGTTCCAGGATTGTGGTGGTGGTGCTATTTTTTGCAACAGAATTCCAAATTCTCAGGCATTTTATTTTGATAATCCTATTTATCTAAATGTGCTTTAATCTTGGGATTGAGAGTAATCAAAGACTAATGATGGCCAATATCCTAACACAACTGAAATGTTTCA
Organism: Perodicticus potto; assembly: GCA_963574655.1. Taxonomy (NCBI): domain Eukaryota; kingdom Metazoa; phylum Chordata; class Mammalia; order Primates; family Lorisidae; genus Perodicticus; species Perodicticus potto. The sequence continues at coordinate 16,245 of CAUYRH010170764.1, read as the reverse complement.
TGCTATTACAATTAAATGAAAGAGAATTTCCTTTCACAACACAGAGGAAGAAAGGGAGTACACATCCAAAAATATCTCTTCTAATTTGTCTTCTGATCTTAGAGTTAGTCTTCTTCTAAAATTTGAGAGTGACAAGAACTACACTCTCCAAGCCAGTTTTCCCCATGGAAGTTAGCCTTATTTATATGCAGAACAATGTGGTTTCCTAAGTGTGCTCTGTAGATTACATTGCTAATTCTCACACATTCTTGTGCTTGCAGTGTTGTGTGCCCTGACAGAGTCTGCAGGCTGTCTTTGAAAAGCTTTTTACCTCTTTTTATTGTCCTTTTGTCTTGCCTGCGAATTTGAGATGTGACTGCAGAAATAGACGACTGAATACCAAGTATGCTTAGGTTCTATTTTCCCACTTTTATTCATTTTCTTTTCTGAGAATCCCAAACACATCTGTTGTTTTCAAGGCACTTGCTTGCTTCTGGAGTTGTCTTCTTGCAGTCTTTTTATTAAAGCACCTCCTAATCAGCTCAGAATTCTTTCCCCATATTATTCTCCCCCCACAACCTGAAGGATGCTGCATCTTCCTCCCCCGCCCCCAATTATTTCAAGTGCCCTTGTTTCTTCTATCCCTATTTTCTTCCTTAGGCTAATTCAAGGGACTACATTGTTTACTTTTCCTTTGGAAATTTTGAGGGTGGCCCATGGTAGTCTTTATCTGTCTGGCAAATCCATGTAATTTTTCTCAAGGATTCTATGCCTCCTTCAACTCAAGCAGCCTCACGGTCATCCTGCCTCCCCCACTTTGGAGCGAGCAGTGCACGTTAGTTCCCACTTCTCCTTTCTTCCTGCGTATTCCTTCTATTGTCTGTCTCTTCTGCTTCTGAGTTGGTTTCACCCGAGTCGTCTCACTTCCTGAGCATCTCCTAATAAGCTCAGTAGCCTGTGTTTGCACATTATACAAAGGTAAAGCTAATTTAGTCCACGAAACTGAGCTGAGGTATTATGTTGGTATCTTCACTTTAGAAGAAAATTGATGTATGATATAGGTTTAGAAAATAAGGCAAGAAGTATCTGAGATTTGATACATTCACTGTCTAATTATACAAGAATGAGCACTTCATAAATCTGATTTATCTAGTTGGAGAACATTAACATGAGGATTTAACAGTCTGACCTTTGGCGTATAAATGGGTTTGGAAGAGTGACTACCTCGTTTCCTTTTCTGTTTTGCTGTCTGATAGCAAATCTGATAGATAGGTCTGACACAGTAATACCAGGATGAACAGAAACCTGTTACTATTTTACGTATTTTACTATCCAGACTTCAACGCATTTCCTATTCTACTGCAAGCGTTGAGACTGATATTATTTTATTGACTATTTAACACCTCTTCCAGCTTTTTCCACATACTAATTATACTTTGATTTCTTCTAGTTACCAGTGATGATTCCTTGATTTTTTTTTTTTTTTCCTGACATTCCAAGACATTCAGGTCTGTTCGAGGCAAGTAATCTTTTTTTTTGCATTAGTTTTTCAGCACTCCACCCAATTCAAGTTCCACCTACTTTCGTCAGTATCCTTTGCCATAAGGGATTTTTCTAAGACTAAAAATGAATGCTCTTGTAGGGAATTGCCTTTTCCTAGTTTGTTTTTGGAGACCTAATTCAGAGAACAGATTATGCAACAGGGTCCTAACGTCAAATGCAGACACTTCCTGAGGTTCTAGGCGGAGGTGGGAGGAGGGAAGGGAACAGGAATTCCTTGAGGGCATTTCACAGAGATATTAATACTTCCCTCTAGTGCTCTCCTGGGCTGGCACTTTTCATGAAAACAGCACATACTTACTGGAAATTAAAAATCTTAGAACCAGCATTTCTTTTGTGGAGAAGGCAAAGGGCCTTTTTCTTCCCTACTCCTACACCACCTCTCTGTTGCTCCTTTAGGCAAAAAGTAAAATATCTTCCTTCCCCTTTTGCAATTCCATCACCAAATTAGGTGATATCTTGGTCTTGAGTATTTTGTATCAACTTTTTCTGAAATGTGGATTTTTTTTTAAATCCATAGATTCACTTTTGCCTTTAATTCAGGGAAACTATATTTATGTATCAACTCCTTGATTTTGACGGGTTCTTGATTTCAGGGCCCAATACCAAATTATTCTTATATTACATCATTTATACTCCGTAGCTGAACCTCATCCAATTGCATCCCATGTGTGTTCTGTCGCTCAGCCGCATCTTAGGGCATTCACCTCTGCTGTCATCTGAATTCACCGGGATACCTCAAACCTTCCTCTGCCGTGGTAGTTGTGTCTCAGTTGGTATAGCTCCATATAAGTTCTCTCTGTCTAGAAACTTAAGGCCGTGTTTTGTTTCCTTAGATATACAATCCCTTTTTCTTAATTTGTTAAGCTTGTTCAAGCATTGCTTTATTGTGTATGTGTTCTGGGTATTACTTCCTAGAGGGTGTCAACCTAATATAAGTGAAGGTATTCTTTCTGGTCTTTGAGCTGTTATACTGCAGGCTGGGCTTTGCTTTATTTTTTGGTCTTCGGCGTGCCATCCTTGCACCTCCCCCCTTTTGGTGTTATGGTATATATTGCATATTTAGTGTGTCATTTATTTTGTTCAGTCAAATCGCTCTGACCTACTGTTAGCAGTCGTTCTCAACCTTCCTAATGCCGCGACCCTTTAATACAGTTCCTCATGTTGCGGTGATCCCCACAACGTGAGGATCTGTATTAAAGGGTCGCGGGATTAGGAAGATTGAGAACCACTGTGTTAGAGGCTGTCTTGTTTTTTTTTTTTTTTCTCACTGTGTCTGAGACCCGTAACCCATTATCCCAACCACCACAGCCACTACCTCACATCAGGGACTTACTGAAGGCTAGGTGTTTTGTGTTCTATCCTTATTTTCTTAGCCTAAGTCATTGGCCAGGGGTGGACATTAAGCCATGAGCACCTTTTGTTCGATAACTGGACTGAACTCTTGTTTTGGATGCAGTAGACACCACATTGCAGTGTTTATACCACCTAGTTGGGCAGGGGCATGAAGGATCTAGTTTTCTAAGGAAGAAGATACTAGGGCTTTGGATGATTTCTCCCAGTTCAAGGTACAGTTGTGTTATCTGTTCCCACCACAGTCAACTGTTACCATTTCTTCCCCATCGTTCCTTTGTCAGGAAAGAAAAATTTTTTTTTCCAAATTTAGGTATTATATCAGTCTCCTAGGGTCTCAGAGTAAATTACCATAAATATGTTGGCTTAAGATATTAGAAAACTATTCCCTCCGTTCTGAAGGACAGGAGTCCAACATCAAGGTGTCGGCAGGGGCCCTCTCCTTCCCGGGCCTCTAGAGGTGAAGCCTTCCTTGTCTCTTCCAGCTTCTGGTGATTCCTGGTGTTCTTCGCTTGTGGCAGCATCACTGCAGTCTCTGGTTCCACTTTCTCCACACGTCTGTGTGTCCTTTCCTATCTCTCAATGGACTTGACAACTTTGGACCTCAGACTCCCAAATAGCTCCAAAGATCCTATTTTCAAATAAGGCCACATTCTGAGGTTCTAAGTAGACATGATTTTGGGGGGGACAACAAGTCAACCCACAAAGAATATATACAACAGCTTTCAAGGATGTGTCAACACACCATGTATCTATTGGCTGTCTACTATAGGGTTGTCTTAGATTTCTAATCTCTCTAGATTTGTGACTTCCTCCTCTAGTCCAGGGTGATATGGTATTTGTCCCTGTTGCTAGCCTTGAAGGTACAGCATCATCCTTGTTAGTTTCCCTTAAAATTGTCTACAGCCTTGTAAACTATTCTTAATTACTCCAATAGGTTGTCATGTTTGCTGTCCAGCTGATATTCTTGGCTGAACCTGCATCCTTGCCATGTAATTGATTGTAAGGGGACTATATCTAATGTTCCCTCCATTGAAACTGTTTGTTGTAGGGTTTTCAAATATATTTTCTATTAAAGTCTTTTACTCACTTAATGAAGGTTTTTGACAATTTTGTATAGTATCAGTTTTTTCTGCATATATTCAGATGATCAGTTTATAGCCCTAATCTGCATAATATTTTTAGCCTAGACATTCTAGAAAACAGAACCCAAAGCAAAAATTAAAATTTGGATGCTTTGAGAGAGAAGGAGAATGGGAGTGAAGCAAGGAAAGACAGGAAGCTTTGTGAAGGGATGGATTACCTGGCTGGCTGCTGCTTCATGAGCAGTCTGAAAGAGACCCACCAATTCTCTTAGTGGTTGGATTCATTCATCATGAGGGATTTTCTGAATGGGCTATAGAAAGACCTGTGTCTCAAAGTCATCCACAAGAGAAAGGAAAAATAAGGGAGGGGTTCATCTGCCCAGATCTATTGGTACCTTTTTGTTAAAATTTGCCCCATGGAAAGTAAGCTGTCCCATGTATCCAAATGTCATCATGGTCCCTTTTGATGGCGGCTCAGGATGCCAAGTCCCATCCCCTACAATACATCTCTTTACTTGGTTCCAGACACTCAGGTACGTGGCTAGTGGGTTCAGCTTTGAAGTGGTGGTTGAGGAAGGCATGGTACTCTCAGGTGAAATGGGTCGTTGGGTCCTCAGTGACAGGTTGGGGATGCATCTAAGCCAGGGGACCCTGAAGAGGAACACAAGATTTGAGTCCATCTTGTGATAAACACATTTGTAAATCTTTCTGATTTGGCTTCCTGGAAAAAAACCAACTTGGTCACTGTTGTAGCCATGCCCTCATATCTCCTGCTGTAGGGCATACGGTGTTTTCTCTGGGTCCATACCCAACTTTTTGTCATGGTCCTGACTGGTTTTAGCAGATGCTCCCAGGTCTCAGGAGTCTGCTTGGTACTGGTGAGCAGCCCCATGGGGATGCTAAGGTGGGAGCAGCCCCATGGGGATGCTAAGGTGGGATTCCTTAATGGGTGACTGGTGCACAGGCTCCCCAATGATCTTGCCAACCCTCTTCTAGAACTGCTACAGTCTCAAGTTCCTTTCACTATATAGTCACCTTCCATTCTCCTTTAACATCACAGTTGGAAAGTTCCCCTGCCAGCTTGTTTCATCCCCTGTACCTTTCACAGGAATTTCCCTCACTAAAATCTTTCACACATTTTATGCCATCTTGGCATCTGCTTTTTGGAGGACATTGATTAGCACAGTGATATATTATCTGTTGTAACATTGTCAGGTTTGGTTTACAACTTGTCTAGATTTTTATACCTACGGATTACCTTTTGTCTTCATACATTTTTCTTCCTGGCTTTAAGTAATACCGTGCTTACATTTGATAGAACTTTTCTAGAAAAACCATCTGTGCCTGCTTCAGTGTGTTCTCTCCCTGTGTGTATACACATGTGTGTGAAGGTTTTTAATTATTATCCAATCTCTTTAATGAGTATAAACTCTTTAAACTTTCTATCTTGTATGTCAGTTAAGGAAAAATTGCTGGGAAACTGAAATCCATTGGCAGAATGTTGCTAATAATCTTTCAAATCTCTGCTCTAACTGTAGTTATGCCTTCTTTTTCATAATGCTTTTTACTCATGTAATTTTGCCAGAAGTTTGTCTATTGTTAATTTTTCAGTCTTGTCAATTTTTGACTTTAACCTTTTCTAGGGTATCTGTATATTTTCTATTTTGTTTCCACTATATTTTCCTTGTTATTTCTAACTTCTTAAGTTTTGCACTTAATATATTCAACCTTTATTTTCATTATAAGTTTTGGTTTCTAAATGTCCCTGAAGATTGCTTTTACTACATTCCACCTGTAGTATATGTTGTATTTTTTCATTTGGCTCTGAGTAATAAACCTTTTTAAATGTTATAATGTTAAGAGTTTTGGAAGTTGCAAGAATATTATAGAGCTCCTGTTTACTTTTGCACAGAATTCCCTGTGGTAACATCTTATATATGGTTCATGTGTCAAAACATAAGAAATTAGCAATGGTACAAATCTATTACCTAAACTACAGATTTTGTTTGAATTTCACTTTTTTTTGCCCCCCAGTAAGCCCTATTTTCTGTTCCAGGATCCAATCCAGAATATCACTATGCATTTAGTCGTTAAGTCTTCTTAAGCTGCAGTCTCCTCTAAGCTACAAGTTTCCCATCTTTCTTTGTTTTTTGTGACTTTGACAGTTTTGAGGTATAATTGTCAGGGATTGGTTAGTGGTACCTCTTTTAGTTTGTTTGGTGAGGTCATGTCTTCCTACATGTTGACGGTTATAGATGTTAGTTGATGTCTGGGCATTGAAGAGTTAGGTATTTTAATTTTTATAGTCTGGGCTATGAACTCATCCTTTTTGAAGGTTTTCCAGATACTCAGATGGAATTGAGTGTTGTGGTCTAAGTCTCTGGTCACTGCAACTAGGTTAGGACTTGGGGGTGCCCCAAGCCCAATAATACTGTGACTTTTACTGACTCCTGGTGGTACTTCCTTGGTCCTGCCTCTTAAAATACAAAAGAATTCCCTGGATTACCAGGCGAAGTCTCTCTTCCTCTCGGTGCTAGGCTGCTGGAGTTGAGAGTAGTGACCTGGGCACTTTTTCATCACCACCAGTGTCAGGTCATACCTGAAGCCAGCGTAGTCTCACCCAAAGCCAGTGTTGACCTGCTACCTCTGATGTTTGTTCAAAGCCAAGGGCTCTTTAGGTGGCTAGTGGTGAATACTGCCAGGACCGGGTCCTTCTTTTCAAGGGAGCATGTTTTCACCTGACTCTGTCTAGAAATATCACGTAGAATCTAAAGCCTGGACTCACAGGCCACAGGAGTCTGCTTGGTACTTTATTTTACTGTGGCTGAGCTTGTACCCATGTTTCAAAACAAATCATCTGAGTTCTTCCTCTTTTCCTTAAGTGGAAGAAGATGCTCCTTGATTGGCATTGCCTGTAGCTGGGGGAGCAGTAACATGGGCATTGGCTTGGCCACAGCTGATTTTTCACTGGGTCAAGGGCCCCCAAGTCCACTAGCCCAACCTAGCACAGCCATACGAATTGGCCAATGACTAGTCTTTCTGGCCCTAAAGACTTACAAATTTAGACCAGGCTCAAGGCTTCTGTTTTTTGTTGTTGTGGGTTTTTTTGCTGGTGATGGGCTTGGAGGATTTCCTTCTGGCTGAGCTGGTCAAAATGCTCCCCATGTGGTGGATGGTGCCTGTGGCTCAAAGGAGTAGGGCTCTGGTCCCATATGCCGGAGGTGACAGGTTCAAACCCAGCCCCTGCCAAAATGCAAAAAAAAAAAAAAAACGCAAAATAAATAAATAAATAAATTGCCCCCCATGTGGGTACTGGCAAAATTCTTCCCTACCCTGTGCTGTGAGCCCTTGTGTCAAGGCAACCCTGAGTTTCAATACAAAGCCCCACAATCACTTTAGTCTCCCTCCCCCAAGGACACAGATTGTCTCTCTACTCCGTGTGCTGGGACAGCACTGCCAGCAGGCTTGGGGGTGGTATAGGCAATGCAAGACTGTCTTTTCTGCCGCCTTTAGTGCCTCTTTCCTTGACATAATGGTAAAAATAGTATGATTGTTCACCTGATTTTTTTGTTCTTCTGCAGGCACTTGCTTGCATGGATAGTTGTTGAATTAGGTGTTCTTGTGGAAGGATGGTCACTGGAGGTTCCTATTAAGTCATTAAATATGAAATGTGCAATTTTGAAAAAAACTTTAGCTTATATCTCAAACAATCATTACAATTAAAGTATGCACGTAACCTGTTGACAGTTTTGCCATCTAATGGTAGTTTGTGTATGTCACCAGCAAAGAAGCCTAGAGCACAAGTGGCAATGAGATCACAAAAGGTATTTTCCACAGCTTGTTATTTCCTAGTGGTTCAAAGCCTGGAAGAAGTGGTGGTCAGTTGGGGCAAGGTCTAAATATAAAGGATGAAAGTTTCCAAGGCCAGCTTTGGTAGTTTGGTGTTTGTGTGACATGGGATTGAGTATTGTCTTGAAAGCCAGGTTTCTCCTGTCTCTATTGACCAATCTTGGTTGCTTAATCACAAGCACCCTCCTCATATCATGCAATTGTTTCAATAGACATGTGTAATCAATTGATCAGGTTTCATGAAGCCATCGTGGATGAAACCAGCACTGGACCACCATGCAGATAACCATGTGTGTTTCTGATGAATATTGGGTTTGGGATTGTTTTATCAACTCATCTTTAGCCAACCATTGTGCTGAATGCTTGCAATTTTAAAAAAGAATCCATTTTTTACCACACATATGGTGTAGAAAAGACTCACCTTTATGTTGTGACATCAAGGAAAGGCAAGCTTTAAGACCATTTCTTTTCTGGTGGTCATTTAACTCATGTGGTACCCATCTATCCAGCTGCTTTACTTTGCCAATTTGTTTTAAATCCATTTTAAATTTGTTTTAATCCCCTACCCCTGAGGCATGAACAAGGACTCTATAGGTTCTGCGGCCTGTTAGGATTGGGCTGCAGAGCTCCACTCTCCCCCACCCCCAACCCCCACCTCCATCCCCCTATCTCCACTTATGGAAACGTTGCTTTCCATGAAACATAGGAAACAGAAGATTCAGCAAAGCCGCTTCATCTGTATCACTCCTAAGCATCGCTGCCTAAGCTCTGCCCCCTGCCTCCCCTACCGCACCTGTTTTTTATGAAATGGACCCCTGGTGACAAACACTGGGGACTGCTGTTTCAAATGGTCCAATATTGTTGGATTCACTTTCACTACAGCTTTCAGCTCACTATTATCCATGAATGTTTTACTTATCTGTGATTTCATAAAAATTGCTCTAAAAAAAAATTTGAAAGCTAATCACAATCCAAAACATGCATTTGAAAGGATGAAGGTGTACCATCACAAAGTATCAAAGCACAATGTCATATGCTAACTGTCAACCTTGTACTTTCACACTTAATATTTGGCCATCTTGCTCCTCCCCCTCCTCACAGAAACTTTTTTAAAGTACAATATTTAACAGGCTTATTAAGTCATCTTTAGCACAAAGTTTTGGCAAATGTGTGCTATCATGCCTACAAAAGTAGTATTTTCTGCATAAGTTTTGCCATTCACCAAAATGCCCTATAGGTTTGGTAGTGTTCTAACTTATAGATCTTTCGGGTTGTTTTAAAGCAATTTGGGGTGGAGAACATTTATGGAAATCTATTTTTATTATTTTACCAAATGAAAACAGGAGTATGTCTTTAGGAAGTATATGGACTTGGGAAATCACTCCATTCATGGCAAACCTGTGGGTTTTTCCCAGCTGTGTCTTTTCTAAGAGGGAGACAACACCTGGGAGGCTTGTCCTTCTCTGCTTTTTAATAAGGCTGTAATCACTTTGTTAAGCCCCTTGGGATGGCTTTTGTCTCAACTGTCTCTTGAGTAGTCTCAAGTAAGACACAAATCAACAAATAATTAAAGACACGTGTAAATGTGCAAACTAAATTTGGACCAATGGTTAATGCTTAATTATTACTGTGCATAGTGAAACATTCAAAAAGATGGCAATGTTTTGAAAATATTGAGTAATGTCAAATAGTAAGTTACCTAGATATAGAAAGGAAGAAATGGAAACTTAAGCAAAAGGAGCATCCTGGCAAGGCAGCCTGTGCCAAAATTACAAATAGAATGGAACTCCAGTTCTTGATGCTACCTTTGAAATCTTCCAACTCTTATCCCTTTTGCCTAGATCTAATTTGGGGTTGGAAACAGGCATGAGGACAAGTGTTACTTTCGAATTTGGTCTTTTCCACAGTTTGAGAACTAGAATCTGAGCTGAAAAAACAACACATGCTATCTGTATAAATTTGATTGCATTAACTGGGACCTGGCATAGACTTGATTACTTCTATTTTTATCTAACGAGATATCTCCAAACTAGTTTATTCTATATAGTGGCAGAGAAAATGGCTGAAACGCTACTGTTGTGGTAAGTGCCCAACTCTTGGCATGAGCATGCGCATGTGCAGACCTGCTGCAGTGGCCAGTGCCTGCCTGTGGGCTCTGGTTCTCTTCTGCCTACTACTCTGCATTCCACGTGCTGCAGGCTCCTTTTCCCTTTGGCTTCTCTAGTGGTTTGGCAAATGGAAGGCACAGGGAGAAAGAGCATGGGAGAGAGGGAGGAACCGAGGTTCTTCCCCTCCATCCTCACTTCAGGAGTGTCCTGCAAAGGCTCTTTCCTCTGCTTCCTCTTGGTGGCTCTCACTCTCCCAGGCAGCCCCTAGTGTTAAGCCACCTTCTTCTGTTGCCCTAGCTTAAGGGTAGCAGCTTGTCATTGCTAATCACCAGACTGCCTCACTCACTCCTGATGGTTCCCAGCCATCACCCGTGTGACTAATATTTTATAATTGATTTTTTTCTTTATCAAAAACCTAGGGTGTTGGTGTTTCTTGGCTGGATCCTGAAGACTGTCACCTGTGTCATAAGACGGGCTTCAACCTGAGCAGTTGCCCCTGGTGCTGTCCTGCCAGATCCTTTTCTGGGCCAGTGCACACTAACCCCATCTGCTGTGCATGGTGGCTGCTAATGGCTCCTGGGAGGACTCTTCTCCAGATATGTGTCCTTGCCCAGAGATGTGTGGGAAGCTATGCTTTTCCATGGGGGTGGTCTATAGCCAGTGACTGATTCAAGGACACAAGAAGCTGGCCCCTTTACTGCAAGGATGAGCAAGACTGGTATCAGGTTCCAGTGCTCTCTGACATGAGCTAGGGACAAGCCTTTGGCCAAACCCATCTTTGCTTGGCTTCTTTCCCTTTTGTCCTTCTTCGTCATTTCCTTACAACTTTCTCTGCAAAGCTCACCCTCAGTAACTTCACTGGGTGGTAATCTCCACCTCTTACTCTGCCCCAGGGTAACTTTAAGTACACGGAGGAAAGAAAGTCTGTTAGTCCAGTGAGATGGTTAAGCTGAGGTTGTGAACGGAGCTTCAATTATAGTTCTCAACAGTGTAGTGGTGGTTAGAGTGGATACAACAATAGCTGAACATCCTTGAGGAATGGAGAGTTGGCCTTCGTTTTAAACCTATAGAGAAAACATAGAACCTTAATGAAAATTAAAGAGGCCTGGAAAAGATAGATTTTTGAACTTTGAGAGTGTAACCGCAGGAGTTTTCAAGAGTACAAATACTTGTAGGGTAATTAGAAATGCAAGTCTGATCTAAGGCTGGAAATATAAACTGCAAGATAAAGCTGTTTTTCTCAGATTGGAATCATATATAATTCTTTCTTGGAGGGAAAGTCTGATATAGGTAGTCCTATGGTGCTGTGAGTAGGACTTCAGTTCAAAGGGAGTAAAACCAAGGTCAACAGAGATGCATTATTGACTAGGTCATGGCTTCTGGTGACTGTGCTCAATCCTGTGAGATTTCCTGAGGAATGTTAGGAAATGTCTTTCAGAATCATTCATGGGGGGAGGGGACTCCAGCCCTTGTGGACATCGCTTCCTCAATTTCTGGGTTGTGTGTGCATGCACTGGGGAGGAAGCTGAGAGAATTCTTGTGGCTTTCTCAGTCTCTGCTTCAGAACTCTTTGGGCACTGGTGTGGTCTCGAGGCAAGTTGCCACTAGCTGCCTCTGCAACCAGCTGGTTGAAATCTTTGCAGAACCGATTACTACAGCATGGCCAGAGTATGAGGTGGGCTAAGTAGCTTGAAGTCCTATACAACAGGTGTCCAGACAGGATCCTACCTGTATGTATAGAGTGAGGGATGGACACAGATAGTACAAAGACTTGATTTGGAGTAAGGTCTGGTTCTTTGCCACATTGAAATTATCCTCTGTGACCTTCAGCAAGTCTGTCCTAACTTACTAGTGTGGAAATGGAAGTTGAGGGCTTTTAGGAACCTCTTATCATACCCTTCTCAGGGTTAGGGTGACTTCATGAAAGCTCCTCCCTTTTCTCTGCAGACCTCAGTAACTCCTTAATTTGCAAGGCACAATTCCATTGTTTCCTTGAGAAACTATGATCACAGAGCAGGTGCTACTTTCTCTTGTATGTGGCCATTGATCCTAGCATGAAACTGTCATACTGTCATGATGTGGTGTAATTACCACTGTGATGCAGAAACTTAATGCTTCCCAATTTTGAGATAGGGTTAAGAATATTGCTGGGGGCGAGGAAGGTTGGCAGGGGAGGGGAGGGTCTGCACTAGCCCCAGATGCCTTAGAGCTGGGCCTGGTTACATCCAGGGCTCCCTTCTCTCTTCTGCGACCATCCCCATCAGAAGAAAAGCTAGGAAGACAGGAGAAGGTGAAGAGAGGGTGGTAGAATGTGAACAAATGTTTGTGTACCTATTACAGAGCCAGCCACTTCAGGGGGATGATGTGAGGATTAAAGAGACTATTTAGTATCCTCTACCAACCCAAACCTCCATTTCACAGGCGAGGAAACAGTTTAAAGATCATCCTATGATCAGTGAAATAACTAGTAGATTTTGGAGCTGGAAGTCAAAATCAGACCTGACTCCATAGCCTCTGCTCTCACCTGCCTCCTGCTAACTAAAGTACTTGTATTGACAACAGGGCTCAGGTTTTCCCACTGTAAAAGGAGACCACCACTCTGAGTTGGGATTTTTCTCCCCTCCTCGGCTGAATACAAAGGTTGCTGTGCCTCCCAATGAAGATGCCAGGCTCTGTGTCAAAATTTCTTTTCAGATCTTCAGAAGAACAAACATGCTTATTTTCCCAAATGGGTTGAAAATGGTGCTTTTGTAGTTAGGATAAGCCTTTTATCAGCGTCTCTTGCCTGGTGGAATTAGATTAAATTCAAGGAGGCTCAGCAAATGTGTGCTGTGGGTGTGCTGTCTTACCTCTCTGCCCTTAAAAGAGCCTTGAGTTCAGAACTGAGCCCTGGGTGTTCCAAGAAGGTGCCTTGCATACCGATTGTTTTCTGTGGCTTTGGAGACAAGAACATCAGCAGTTGGAGACTCCTCAGATGTGACAGAGAGGGCTCCCTATTACATAGAATGGGGCCGGCAGTCTCTAATAGCCCAAGCTGTGCCCAAGGTCTGGGTCAGTACGCTTTCTCCGAGCTGTTGACCTATCTTTACAGGTGATGTATGCCTTAGATGAGTAATTAAGCCAATTAGGGATTATTAGCCTCTGTATATTTTGTGTTAATCCTCTTTATTAGAAAATAATGCATAATTTCAAGCGTAATTGATATTTGGCCCAGTTTTAAGTATTATTTACTAAACTAGAGAGAGCATCTCTAATCCATTTAGAACGTTAATAGCAGACCTACACAAACTTTATGGGAGAAATAGTGTCTTGATGCTGCTTCAAAATCCTTGGAAAGCACCTCAGCTGGCAGCTGGCTCCTCTTGGTATTTTAAAAGGGCATATAATAAGCATAAAAAGTATATGTGGTAGTTTTCTTATGGTTGTTTGTTTTTTAAACTAGAATGCTATGCCTTGCGTTTTATTTTCTCTTGGTTTTCAAATATCTTACCTAGCTCTTAAAACTATCTTCGTTCACAAGCCTGATCCATTTGTGTGGCTGATGTTTATTTGGGTAATCTGAGGTATCAGAAGAGGAATATATTTAATCATCTAACCTTTACAACAAGGAACATTTGAAATGTCAGCATTTTATTTCAGGAACAGGTGAGCTACTGCATTATAAAAAGCTTTTATTTATTTACACCCTGCATCTTTCTGAAATTCGAAACTGCATAGAACAGCCTATAATAAAGGGTAAAAAGAGAAAAGAGACAGATGAAAGAGGAAACAAAGTAAATACTCCAACCGGAAAAGTCAACACAGTTGCTGTGATGTAAGGTAAACCTTGTGTCTGAGATTCTAGGGAACCCGGCAAGGTGGGAAACAAATCATATAATCTTTAATATTCAGAAGGGAGGAAGTTCTTCTGGCTCAAAATTCAGATCTCTCACAGAGAACATTCTATAAAAGATGTTGGTTTAATCTATTCAAGAATTATGTAGCCAGATTCTGGGTCAGGTGACAGGGAAAATTATGTACGCATAAATACTCTTCTCATGAAGGTCACAGTCAAGCAGGTGTGATAAATATTAAATCTATTGATATAAATGTATAACCAATTATACTTGTATATCATGTATGAAAATATTAACAGTTCTCAAATTTGCTTAAATGTCTCTGGCTTAGAGTTCTTCCCTGACTCCCCAGTCTGAATCCTGAAAGACTAGGCATCCGCCAGGTGCAGAGACTAAAAGAAGTGGTGGTGGGGCAGGCTAGGGCAGGGGTCCCCAGTTTTTTTGGCACCAGGGACAGTTTTCATGGGAGATGATTTTTCCATGGATTGGTGTGAGAGGATGGTTTCAAGATGATTTTAGTACTTCATTATGATTACATTGTAATATATAATAATTATGCAACTCACTATATTGTAGAATCATGGGAGCCCTGAGCTTGTTTTCGGGCCTTTAGACGGTTCCATCTGGGGGTGATGAGAGTCGGTGACAGATGAAGCCCTTGCTTGCCCACCACTCACCATCTGCTGTGCAGCCCAGTTCCCTATAGACCACTGACCAAATGGCACTGATCCACAGCCCAGGGGGTGGTGATTTAAGGGCTAGACAAGCTAAAAGCTGCCAGTATGAAGGAAGGAGAGTAGAGTAAGTAGCACAAGGACACTAGGAAGGCAGGCAGTGATGGCTAGGTCAGTTGTACCCTAAAACATTGATTTAGCTTTACTTTTTTTTTCCTTTTTTCAATTTTTTTATTTCTTTTTATTTTCTTTGCTTTTAATTCTTTATTAAATCATAGCTGTGTACAATCATGGGGCATAATGTACTGGTTTCATAAACAATCTGAAATATATTCATCAAACTGGTTAACAGCATTCATGGCATTTTCTTAGTTATTATATTAAGACCTTTATATTCTGCATTTAGTAAGTTTCACCTGTACCCTTCTAAGAGGCACCATAGGTGTGGTCCCACCAATTACTCTCCCTCCACCCACCCTCCTCCCTCCCCTCCAGTCCCATGCCCCTTTCCCCATATTCTTGTACTATAATTGGGTTTTAGCCTTCATATGAAAGCTATAAATTAGTTTCATACTAGGGCTGAGTACATTGGATACTTTTTCTTCCATTCTTGAGATACTTTGCTAAGAGGAATATGTTCCAGCTCCATCCATGTAAACATGAAAGAGGTAAAGTCTCCATCTTTCTTTAAGGCTGCATAATATTCCGTGGTGTATATATACCACAATTTATTAATCCATTCGTGGGTTGATGGGCACTTAGGCTTCTTCCATGACTTAGCAATTATGAATTGGGCTGAAATAAACATTCTGGTACAAGTATCTTTGTTATAATGTGATTTTTGGTCTTCTGGATATATTATACCTAATAGAGGAATTATAGGATTGAATGGCAGGTCTCTTTTTAGATCTCTAAGTGTTCTCCAAACATTTTTCCAAAAGGAACGTATTAGTGTGCATTCCCACCAGCAATGTAGAAGTGTTTCCTTTTCTCCACATCCACGCCAACATCTCTGATTTTGTGATTTTGTGATGTGGGCTAATCTTACTAGAGTTAGATGATATCTCAAAGTAGTTTTGATTTGCATTTCTCTGATGATTAAGGATGATGAGCATTTTTTCATGTGTCTGTAGTCTGTGCACCTGTCTTCTTCAGAGAAGTTTCTCTTCAGGTCCCTTGCCCACCCAGAGATGAGATCACTTTTCCTTTTCTTGCTGATACTTTTGAGTTCTCTGTGGATTGTGGTTATTAAACCTTTGTCAGAGGCATAAACTGCAAATACTTTCTCTCATTCTGAGGACTGTCTGCTTGCTTTACTTACTGTGTTCTTGGCTGTGAAGAAGCCTTTTAGTTTAATCAGGTCCCAGTAGTGTATTTTTGATGCTGCTTTAATTGCCCAGGGAGTCCTCCTCATAAAATATTCGTCCAGGCCGATTCCTTCAAGAGTTTCCCCTGCACTTTCTTCTAGTATTTCATAGTTTCATGTCTTAAGCTTAAATCTTTAATGTAGTGAGAGTCTATCTTAGTTAATGGTGAGAGGTGTGGGTCCAGTTTCAGTCTTCTATAGGTCGCCAGCTAGTTCACCCAGTGCCATTTGTTAAATAGGAGATCTTTTCCCCACTGAATGTTTTTAATTGACTTGTCAAAGACCAAATAACGGTAAGTAGCTGGGTTCATCTCTTGGTTCTCTATTCTGTTCCAAACATCTACCTCTCTGTTTTTGTGCCAGTACCATGCTGTTTTGATCACTATTGATTTATAGTACAGTCTCAGGTCTGGTAGTGTGATTCCTCCTGCTTTG
>CAUYRH010170762.1:0-81160 GCA_963574655.1 Perodicticus potto | reverse complement strand
AACAAAAATAAACAAATGGGACTTAATTAAACTCAGAAGTTTCTGTACAGCTAAGGAGACAACAACCAAAGCAAATAGACATCCTACCCAATGGGAAAGGATATTTGCATATTTTGAATCAGACAAAGGCTTGATATCCAGGATCTATAGAGAACTCAAATTAATCCACATGAAGAAAGCCAATAATCCTGTACATCAATGGGCAAGAGACATGAATAGAACCTTCTCTAAAGAAGACAGACAAATGGCTAACAAACATATGAAAAAATGCTCATCATCCCTAATTATTATAGAAATGCAAATCAAAACCACCCTGAGATACCATCTAACTCCAGTGAGAATGGCCCACATCACAAAATCTCAAAACTGCAGATGCTGGTGTGGATGTGGAGAGAAGGGAACACTTTTATACTGCTGGTGAGACTGCAAACTGATACAACCATTTTGAAAGGAAGTATGGAGAACTCTCAAGGAACTCAAGCTAGACCTCCCATTTGATCCTGCAATCCCATTCCTTCCCAGAAGGAAAAAAGTCCTTTTATCATAAGGACACTTGCACTAGACTGTTTATTGCAGCTCAATTTACAATCGCCAAAATTTGGAAACAACCTAAATGCCTATCAACCCAGGAATGGATTAACAAGCTATGGTATATGTACACTATGGAATACTATTCAGCCATTAAAAAAAAAAATGGAGACTTTACAGCCTTTGTATTAACCTGGATGCAAGTGGAACACATTATCCTTAGTAATGCCTAATTCTTTTTATATGTTAATTCCATTTTTTCAAAAACTTCTTGTAGTCACTCATAATAATGAAAAAAGTTTCAAACACTGTGAGAATTACCAAACTGCGACAAAGAAACATAAAGTGAATATACGTTTTAGGAAAAATGGTGCCAATAGACTTGCTTGATGCAGGGTTGCCACAGATCTTCAATTTGGAAAAAATGTAGCATGTGCAAAGTGCAATAAAGCTAAACAGAATTAAGTTAGTTATTCCTATTATATATAAAATGAATCAATAAGGTAGTTTCTCAATACGATTAACAAATTGGCAAACATTTAACTAATTAACAAAGAAAGAAAAAGATTTAAAATACTAAAATCAGAACTAAAGGAGGCATATCACTACCAATTTTACAATATTAAAAAGAATTATAAGAGTTCTATGAGCAGTGATACACCAATAAATTGGTAATTAAGATGAAATGAACAAATATATAGAATCACAAACCTACCAAGAATCAACAACAAAAACAGAAAATCTTAATAAACATAAACTAGAAAAGAGATTGAATCAGCAATAAACAATATTCCAAAAAAACCTCAGACTTGGAAAGGAAGAAGTAAAATTATCTTTGTTCACAGAGTATATGAGGTTATATGTAGAAAATCCATTCTTAACAACCAAAAAAAATAAAACTTTTAGAACTACTGAACAAATTTTGTGAAGTCAGGGTACTAAGTTTAGTAACTTGCTAAAATCAGTTGTCTTTTTATGCATGAACAGTGAACAATATAAGAAGTAAATTATAAAAACAGCATCATTTACAATAACATTAAAAAGAACAAAATGCTTAGGAATTACCTCAATCGTGGAGGTAATGAAAACTAAAAAATATTTCTGAAAGAAATTTAGAAAAGATTTAAATAAATGATAAGATGCCCTATATTGATGTCTTAGAAGATATATTGTTAATATAACCTTACTACCTAAAGCAATGTAATGATTAAATAATCCCTATCAAATTAAATACTTTAATAAATTAATAAAAACAAATTAAAATAATCCCTATCAAAATTCCAATGAGATTTTCTACATGAACCCATGCTAACATGCACATGGAATCTCCAGGGACCCCAAGTTGCCCAAATAATCTGAGACAGACAAATAAAGCTGGGGGGCTTACTCTTTCAGATTTCCTGATTACAAAACAACACTCATGTAAACAGTGTGGTCCTAGCAGACATATAGGACAGACAGAATAGGATAGAAAGTCCAAAAATATATCTTGTCATATATGCACTTTTTCATATGTGCTAAAATAACAGAATTTAAAAACAATTCTATCTTCTACAGTCATTTTTCATCTCATATCATTTATTTAAGGAGGTCTTTCTGATAAAAACTGGTTTTACTCACAGCTTCTTTTCTTTGAAAATTCAGATTTGGGCAGTTTGAATTACATTCTGCTTAAAAGTGATATATGGAGAGTGTGTGCATATACATGTGCATATACTATTCGTGTGCTATTGTAACATGGTAACGGGGGAGTGTGTGCATATACGTGGCTATTGTAACATGGTGACAGGGGAGTGTGTGCATATACATGGCTATTGTAACATGGTGACAGAGGAATGTGTGCATATATGCGTGCTATTGTCACACAGTGACAGGGACAGTGTGTGCACATACGTGTGCTATTGTAACATGGTGACAGAGGAATGTGTGCACATACGTGTGCTATTGTCACACAGTGACGGGGGAGTGTGTGCATATACGTGTGCTATTGTCACACAGTGACGGGGCAGTGTGTGCACATACGTGTGTTACTGTAACACGGTGACGTGCCAGGCGGCTGCTTATTTCTGTTGATCCTTTAGGCAGAACTCACCACAGGAAACCAAGGAAATTCATTTTTTGTTTACTTTAAGGTTTGTATGGACAACAGCACTCCTTCTGTGTGCTCCAAAGATTTCTGCTAGTAATAGGCCCGCCAATTGGCAAGACCATTTAAAACTTTTTAAATAGTCTTGCATTGACTTTAAGTTATCTACTGATGCTCTTTTTAATCACAAGCACTAAAAGTTTTACTGCATTGTTTCTCCCTTCCTGGGCTTTTTTTACTCTGCACCATCTATGCTTTTATTCTCAGGCCTTCTCTTTCTAAGCTTTTCTTCATATGTGGTACAACATCACATAAAACATTAGTATTTTTTTTCATTTTATGTAATGTTTATTGACATGAAATACCATGATCATTGAGGGTTCTTTTCTAGCCTTTCTGCTATGTAATGAAAAAGTAAAAGTTCATTATTCAGAGATTTATAATTTTATCTAGCATTTGATATTGCATTTCTGCTCTCACCTCTTAATTTTCTATGATACCCTGATTTTTTTAAAACCCTGTAACTGAACAATAGAAATGCATTTCAAATTGTGTGATAATTGTCTGGTAATATCTTCTTTGACTCTTTTCAATCAACGTTTCCTTCCGGT
The DNA here is from genome assembly GCA_963574655.1 of Perodicticus potto. Taxonomy (NCBI): domain Eukaryota; kingdom Metazoa; phylum Chordata; class Mammalia; order Primates; family Lorisidae; genus Perodicticus; species Perodicticus potto. The sequence goes on along the minus strand of CAUYRH010170762.1, from coordinate 77,935 downwards.
ATGTGACTATTGCTGGAGTGTGCCTATTAAAATTCAAATTAGGTAACAAGGTGTCAATTGCCTCATGAATGTTTTTCTTCCTCTTTTGCAAATTCTTCTTGTTTATAGTTCTCTTATTTGCTATAATTTCCATGATGCTGAGTTTTCATACACAATTACTTTGCAAATATGAGTGTGGTAGTTCTTAAATGAGAAACATGCACATTTTCATGATGTTGCCTTTGAAATGGAAACTCAACTGGTTAGCGCTTTAACTAGAGCATAAGAAGCTAATTAGGAATCTCCCAAAATCCTGAGGATGAATTTAGCAGAGAAGCATCAGTCAGTTTTCAAAATTCTTAATAATACATGAAGTTTTTGATGGAGACAAGGTGGTAATCTCGCTCCTAGCCGTGTAGATGTAGCCTGACTAAGTTGCTTATGAAAATGTGATTTTATCAGGGCTCTGGGCAAATGTGATTTAGAATAGAAGCTAAGGAATTTTTGATACAGCACTGAAGTGGCAGGTTAACATTATTGGGAAAAGAAAGTTCAAAATGCATTTTTTTTCCATTTCAGTATTTCAATGTTGTCAATAGGATTGGCAATATAATTATCTGTAGCTTAGTCACAGGCCTGTATCCTTGTTAAAAGTGAATATAAAGTAAATTGTAACTTGACAGGAAATTTGTTTTAAAAGATATGATGGGAAGAGAGCAAGAAGTTCAAGCTAAGTAAAAGGTTAAACATTTTAAAACTTAACTGCCAAAATAATGTTTTTTGTTTTTTACAGATGTTGCTGATAAAGACAGCTTTAGAAAGTCTCCATTATGTCAGGATGTGATAGATTACAGAGCCAGGCAACTTCTAATAGTAAAGATAGGACCAATGTCAAGACATTAGATCTGAGCAAATTCCAGTCCCTTCCTCCCCAACTTCCATTGAGCACCTGGGATCTAGTAAATCCCTTTCCAATCAATTTTTTCTGCCATCCACATACTCCCAGCTCTTTTCTATTTTGGGAGGAAAAGAGGTTGGTGGATTACTATAATTATCCTACAGTTTTAAGAGAAAAACATACATATAAACTCACCCGATGATTTTATTTTCTATTTTAGATCACATAAAATAAAGTGCTTTCATTTATTTTTGTTCACAACTTTTTTGAGTGCCATCTTCCTGAAGCAATCGCCAGGATGAAGTCCAGGCTTCCTGTAGAGTGTCTCACAGTAGAAACTGGTTTCTCTCCTTCCTTTCTCATGTCTCATTTCCTTTGCTACCCACTAGGCAATCCTTTGTTGATTTTTTTTCATTTGCATTATAAAATGCATCTTCCCCTTTAGCCATTCCTCTTTGTCAGATGAGGGTCTTCCTCTCTTTCTTGAATTTCTATTACATGGCTCACAAGCTGAGTAATGAGATTTCTCCTCTAAGAAAGTCATGAGTAAAGGATGTAGCTGTTCACAACTGCAAGTTCCAGCAGCCAGAATATTTATTTCCACCATTTGTAATATCCACAGTCCTGATCAGCCCTGTCCACTCTTCCCATAACTTTGTGTATTATAAAATAACAATCAGTTTTTCAAATATAACAAGTTGCTTCTCCCTATAACTAGTGATCCACTGTATTTGAGGGCCAAAGTATGTACTCAATTTTGTCACTAACCTCTTGTCATGGAATGAGACACACACACACACAAACATGTTGGATATCTTCAGACATAGGAGCAGAACAGGCAAATCAGAAAGGAAACTCCTCCTAACACTAGAGAGTGAGAAGAACACATCTGTTGACTGGAGCAATATGGACTTTTTCCTCCTGCTTCATCCTTCCATGCATTGGTTCGTTGTGTTATTCTTGGATTTATTCGATAACTGATCACATGTAGCTCTTTAGGTAGGTCAGACATGTTCGCCAGGTTTTATTTTGCACTTAACTTTCTTTTTTAACCAACTTTAATTTTTCAACAGCAAAAATCCCATGTAAAAATTTCGGTGGAAAAAAACTAATGAGAACAAAACAAAACTAGGTCAGATGGACAGAACTATGACCAAATCCCCCACCTCTAAATATAACTACTATAGTTTTTGGAATAAAACTAACCTCCTTAATATTTTCCTATCCATACATTTTGTATAAACTCCTAAATATTTATGACAAAAGATATTAAAAAGAATGTAATCACTGTAAATGCAAAGTCCTATGCATAGCTAAGGTATGGAAAAAAATTAGAAAGTGCTATTCCTTCAGGCACTCACACCAGAGGAATATTAATATCCTAGGGCACACACAAAACCACCATTCTCCTTTTTGGAATAAGAAACAAAGAAATGATTATTTGCACGAAGTTTATACAAAGAGTTATAAAGATTGTTATAACAATGTTGAAAATAATATGTTTTGAAAAACGATTAAATGTTCCATAGTAGGAGACACACTGAATAAATGAAGATGTATCTATAAAACATTAAAAACGAAGCAGTAGAATGTTTATTGGCATGGAAATATGTTCACAGAATAATGTTGTATGAAAAACACAGGCCATAAAAATACATTTTGCTATGATTCTACTTTTATCAAAACATATTCATACAGATCAAATTAATGTATATGAATTTCCATATTTATAAACTTAGTTTGTATCTTTTTAAAAATACATATTGCAATTTAAACATAGCAAATGATATACATCTTTATTTTTAAAATGCCATACATGGCACAGACACACAAAAAGGGGTGAGGAACCTGTGGCCTTCTAAGTTATTAAATGCGGCCTTTTGACTGTATCCAAAGTTTACAGAACAAATCCTTTCATTGAAAAGGATGCAACAGAGAAAGATGAAGTTTTTCTTGTCTCCTCTGGTGCTATAAACTGAATAATCCTGAAATCAGAAATCCATGGTTTCTCCACCCCCTTGAATAGTTCCACCTTCATAAATTGAGGTCCAACTTTTTATACAGAAAGATTATAGTGAAAATTAGTTATCAATATACCAGATACTTCAGACCACCCTTGGAACATAGTATTATAATCACAACAGTCTCAACAAATGATCATTGTCATAGTTTGGATGTCCTCTCCAAAAGTCTTCTTAAATTTTAATTGCCATTGTGGTGGTATTAAGAGGTGGGACATGTAAGAAGTCATTATACCTGCGCTCACAAATGGATTTATGTCATTATCACGGGAGTGGGTAAGTAATCTCAGGAGTTTGACCCTGTTTATACCTTCTGTCTCATTCGCTCAAATGCCATTTTGCTTCTGCTATGGAATAATATAGCAAAAAGACCTCTACGTGATGTTGGGATGCTCTTGGCTTCCCAGATTCCAGAACCATGAGCCAAATAAATTTCTATTGCTTATAAATTACCCAGTCTAAGATATGCTGTTGTAACATAAGAAAGTGGACTAAAACAGTCATCTTTTTTTTCTTCCTACATAATACTTAAAAAAAAATAAGGTACTTCTACAGCAGTTTCAATCAACTTAATGTGCGGTATGGTCTAAACAAACAACCATATCATTAGTGTATGTTGTGGAATTTTCCCTTTTCCCTTTTGTCTACTTATAAACTAGCAGGCACTAAAATATTTAATTAAATTCCACCAAATTATTCAGTAGCTGTAATTTATTAGCACATTCTTCTAGGTGTCAGAGGTAAAAGAAATAAATATGACAAACTTCTTCCCTCAAGGTAGATGATACAAATAATTATAATATAGTGAAAAGTATATTCATAGGAATACGCATAAAATACAAAGGCTTCCACATAGAAGGGCTTGATTAACCAGCTGCCTGGAGGGAACGACAGAGCAGACTTAACTGAAGATATAACATCTCAGCGTGGTTGACGTGGTAGATACAATGAGATGGTGGCTGTTAGCCCAAAGGAACAGGATAAGGCAGAGAAAACCATGGAATATTCGCAAGTGTACTTCCTGCTTTAGTAAATGCAGATAGGAGATGGAACAGTGGGCAAGAAGCAGACTGGGTTCAATGTTGTGGGCTTCCCTCAGGAAAATCCCCCAAGACCCTATGAGGACACCACATTCTATTTTTTTCTTTCTCTTGAGAAGAAGGTAACTTTTAAAAATGTTTATTTTTCTCAAGTAAGTTACAACTTATCTATGCTTTACCAGAAGATGAACTCTACTGAGAAAGCAGTACTCTATAATTCAATCCAGTTCAGATACTATCTACCTGGAGATAGCATCAGATCCCACAGGTTATGGCCTTAATTCCACAAGACGGCCACCCACTTCAGATACCAATTGCAATTCTCAGGTGTAACCTCTACTTCTGACCAACTGACTATATGTCAAGGTCCCATGACCTCCTTCTCAGGTTTGATTAATTTGCTAGAGCTGCTCACAGAACTGAGGGAAACACTTTTTTTATGTTTGTGCATTTATTATAAAGGATGTTACAAAGGATACCTAAGAATAACTACATAAAAAAGATGCACACAGTGAGGTGTATAGAAGGGGCATGAAGCTTCCATGCCCTCACTGGCAGCACCATCCTTCACATACTTTCATTTGTTTCACTACCCAGAAGCTCTCTGAACACAGTCCTTTAAGGCTACTGTAAAGGCTTTGTTAGGTAGACATGATTGATTATAATACTACTCAATCATGATCAAATCAATTTTCAACACCTTTTCCCTCCTCAGGGAATTTATTTCTGGAATTTCCCATTTAATATTTTTAGACTGTGGTTGACAGTGGGAACTGAAATCACAGTATGCCAACCCACGGAGAAGGAAGGACTTCTGTATATCCTGAAGGACAACTAAATTGCACGGTGATTCTATTTTTAGTTTCTTTAGGAAGCTGTCTATTATTCTCCATAGCTGAACCAATTTACTCCTTTTCCACACCCTTGCCAATACTTGTTATCTCTTGCCTTTTTGATAACAGTTATCCTAACAGATATAAGGTAGTATCTCATAGTATTTTTGATTTACATTTATCTGATGATTAGTGATATTGGGGAACTTCTCATAAACCTATTGACCAATCTTACATCTCTTGAAAATTTTCTATACAGGTCTGTTGGCCATTTTTAAATTAGGTTATATGCTTTCTTGCTATTGAGTGGTATGTATATCACTAAGTCCCCTTCAAAGTATTCACCTTAGGAAGCTATGCACTGATGCCAATGCCTAATTTACCCTTTGAAGCAATTTGCAAACTCCTTTTCTGGAATGACCATCAAATATGTTCTTGTATTATCCTTAGTATCTGAATAACATAAAAATATCTTCCTTTAAATAGTTCCTTTATCTTTTGGGTAAAGAAAAAGTACACTAGGGGTCAGATCAGTTGAGTAGGAAGTGTGCTCCAACACAAGTATTTGTTTACTGGCTATAAACTCCCTCACAGTGTGTGTAAGCTGGTACATTGTCATGATGCAATAGCCATGAGTTGTTGGTCAAGATTGTCAGTTAAGATTGTCCTCTTTCTCTATTGATTTACTTGGTCTGCTATGTTTTTCACAGTCAACTGGTAATGTTGAGACACAATTTGATACTTTTTTGCAGTGTTTTCATCAGTTCTGCTCATTATTGGCTCCTCCCACCGCTCCTCATCAGTGACACATTCTCTTCCCTCAGAAAAATGTTTAATCCTTTTTCACACTGTTGTTTTCTTCATGTTTATTCCCATAAACTTAGACTAAACGTCCCTGATTTCACTTCCACTCTTGCCAAGTTTAACAACATATTTACGAATGAAATTTTTTTCATTGTGCTAATTCAAGCTCTGACATTCTTGCAGTGGCACACAAACACACACAAAAACAATGGATGCCACTCAGCAAGACACTGCTACATGTCAACATGAACACAACTGTGATATATATACCAAATTTATGAAACCCTACTGAATTATTTGCACAGTGCTGCCAATGGATGTATATGGTGGCAAGTTCATGAACTTAATTATCAGACTATATATATATATATATATATATATATATATATATATATATATATATATCACACACACAGACGTGTGCATATATATATCTTACATTAGATCACAAGATTTCACACACCTTCATGCTATATTTCAAATTGTTTGAGTTTGTTATAGATATTAATATATCCTGCTATAAATTATTCAGCTTTTGATCATTGTTTTACAGTGCTGCATTTCTATGATTAATGCTAATTGTTTTTAATTGATTGCTTTCCAGCTTAAGTTCATTCTCATTAACTAAATGGGTGTCATATTGCAGCCTTATTTTCTGTATTTCTCATACATTATACTTCATTTGAATGTGAGAAATCAAGTGTAAATCCAATAGAATAATGAAGCATCTCCAAACTCAAACTTGTACTAACCAGGATGACATACCTAAAGCAATGAACAAACATAAATCTGAAAAAAAACATTTATTTCCCTATAGTTGTGATATGTATTCAAATTAATACAGAGATTTAACATGAAATAGTAATGTGCACAGAGAGACAGTTTTCCATCTGATGCTACATATCCACTCAGTACTTGTACACTTGCTGAAAGCAATTGTATGGCTGAACAGCTCTTGAGAAACCTTAGGCATTCATATTTTTCTTTGAGGTATGAAGAGGATGCAAATTATATTCAAGTAAACGGGGGGAAAAAACAAGAAAAATTTCTAATTTTTTTTATCACAATCACAAATGCTAATGGATAAATAGAAAAAATGTCAGATTATGCAAATATTTGTAACACACAGATGATAGAAAATACATTTTTGAAAGGGATGCTCTATGAAAACATTGCATTTTCAAGAAAATTTTTAATGAGCTTTATGAAATAAGAGATAAAAGGAAAATAGAAGCATTTCAGAATTCACGTAAGTGGTACAAACAGACCTTCTACATTGACAATCATATAGAAGTATAGCACATACAATTTACGCACAGAATACTTGATGATGATAACAGACAGCTATGCTTCTGGTTTATGTATTCACTCTACTTTCTATCTTTATTTTATAGAGTACTCTTTTTACTTAAAATATTTTAAAGCATTAACTGTAAAACAGCATCAAGCAGATTTTTCAGGAGATAGTCCCAAACAAGCCTTTGTTATCACAGTCAATGACAGCTCCATGTGTATTTTAGCCCTTGAAGCCCTTCCAGTGGGACAAAGTGGGGAAGTAGAAAACCATTACAATTATCCTGATCTTGGATGGGCTTAGGCTAATATGTGTGTGTGTTTTAGTTTTACCAAAAAAAAGCTTAAAGAGTAAAAAAGGTAAAAATAAAGAAACACAACTACAAAAAATGAAAATATTTCTGTGCAGCTGTACCATGTGTTTATGTTTTAATCTACACATTATTACAAAAGAGTCAAAGAGTTTTTAAAAATTAAAAAGTATATAAAGTAAAATAGTCCTGGTAACCTAAGATTAATTTATTACTGAAGAAAGCAAAACCATTTTTTAATAAATTGAGTGTAGCCTAATTGCACCATATTTATAAAGTCTATAGTAGTGTGAAATAATAGGCCTAGGCCTTTGCATTCTCTCACAACTCACTGCTTCACCCAGAGCAACTTCTAGTCATGCAGACTCCATTCATGGTAAGTGCACTCTACCAGTATGCCATTTTTTATCTTTTATATCATATTTTTACTGTACCTTTTCTACGTTTACATATGGTTAGCTTACACAAATACCAGTGCTGTATATGTGCCTCCAGTATTTAATCAGTAGCATGCTGTGCAAGTTTGTAGGCTATAAGCAATAGACTATACCATGTAGCCTAGATGCGTAGTAGGGTAATATCATATAAGTTTATGATGATATTTGCTTAACAATAGCATATCTTTCAAAATGTAAGTCTCCATTAAGCAATGCATGACTGTAAGCCTTAGAGAAAAACCCATAATAAATGCTGTAAAACAACAAATGGAAAACAGCTGAAATTGAATGTACTTAAACAATAAGTAAATTAATGTAAAATAAGACAGTTTACATGTAAGAGATGAGATTGATTCACTAGATTGGTATAGATGTGACTGAAGAATTGACAAACTAGAAAAAAAATTTTTGAAGATATTAAAGAATATTTCCTTAAAATAAAGGAAAATCAAAACTCTGGATCCAAGGGTCAATCTAAAGAGAAAAAATTATTAAAAATATCCTACCAAACATATCTTGGTGAAGATATTATATTCTAAGGATAAAGAAAAATATTTTATACAAATCCAGGTGGAGAAACCCAGAGTATGGCCAAATAGTAAGGGAAAATGTCAGGCTTACCTTGAACATCTCTAGGTGAATGATATTTTAATGAAGTGATTTCAGTGTGGATATTTTGTCATGAAGCTTTTCACATTTTTCTCTTGACAGAGTGACATTCTCATTTAACTTAGAAAAAAAATAACTTAGTGTTGATCATTTACTTTTAAATTATTTAATGCTATATAGAACAGACACCATATTTGACCTTAAATAAGTGTGCTATCCCTGACTTTGCTTTGGAAAATACGTTTGTATGTGCATCATTAAAATTGTCTAATTTTCTCTCCTTGATGTCAAAATGTTAGTGGTCTGATGATCATTCATTATAACTTTTTAAAATTTTCCACATTTTTTTGGTTTTTTTCATGTATTTTATTACTTGTCATATAAAGCTTGTTAAAATTATATTTTTATCAGAATGTTCCTTTGTACAATTTAAAATTTATGTTTTTCAATTTTGATGCTTACTATGACTTCTAAATTTGTATATTAATAGCTTTAACCCAAATTTTATTTTTTTGAATTTGTGTATTACATCTTTGAATAGCCTCCTAAAACAATTTATTTTAGGTCAATCTTTTACAATTCCATATATTTTTTAAAAACCTCCACATATTTTTCTTTTAATAGGTATATTTATTTAATAAGTCTCACATCTCTCAGCTTACTTTAGGTGTTCTGTACTTGGATTTTTTTTTTTTTCAAATTTGTTTCTTTTTCTCTTTTTCTTTCACTTGTATCTTTTTCTAAAAGTCAACTTGCTTTTTTTTTTTTTTTTTTTGAGACAGAGTCTCACTCTGTCACCCTAGGTAGAGTGCCATAGCATCATATTTCACAGCAACCTCAAGCTCCTGGGCTAAAGTGATCCTCCTGCCTCAGCCTCCTGAGTAACTACAAGTGCCTACCATAATGTCAGGCTACTTTTTCTATTTTTAGTAGTGACGGGGTTTTGCTCTTGCTCAGGCTGGTCTCAAACTCCTGAGCCCAAGCAATCCAATGGCTATGGCCTCCTGGAGTGCTAAGATCACAGGTGTGAGCCACCCTGCCCCACCAATAATTTTTTTTTTTTTGCATTTTTTTGGCCGAGGCTGGATTTAGAATCCACCACCTCTGGCATATGAGGCCAGGATCCTACTTCTTTGAGCCACAGCCACTGCCCCCAATAATTTTTTTAATGTAAAAATATGTAGAAGCTTCAGAGTCCAAATTTAATCTCTGCTCTTTCTTGCCCTATTGCCCATCCACTTTCAACTGTAGAATGATGCAGCAAGAAGGCCTTTGCCAGGATCCAGCCCTTCCATCTTGAACTTCATAGCTTCCTGAACTATAAGAAATAAATTTCTGTTCATTATAAATTACCCAGTCTCATATTTTGTTAAAGCAACACACAAAAATAAGACAATCCCAGTGCAGTAGTATTTGCTGAAATAAGGTTGACCATCTCACCATAATTTGAAAAGCAATTATTTAGAAAAAATTACTAATCAATTAATTTCTGTATTGCCCATGATTGGGGATATTACCAAACACGTTATAAACCATACTCTCTATGAGGATGCACAGGAATCATTTCTTGCTCTGATTGCAATAATAAATTGTGGATTTTGAGCAATATTTCACTTATATTAATATGTTACTAATCATATCACTAACCATGAAAATTTCTTCTTCTTGGCTATGTAGATTTTATAGCCAAATTTATGGCAATTTTTCATATTTTTGGCCCTAAAACATCTTTTAATCCTTATTCTGTTTTTCAATATTTATTTACATGAGATGTAAAATTTCCTATATAATACTTTTTAGACATTTGGTGTTCTGATTTACACATATCATTGTGAATCAAACTTATTAAGGAGTAAGGTACAGTATAAACTAATAGTAATATGGGTATATATACATATGGAAACAGTATAATTAAGTATAAAATCAAGGGGGTAGAGCAAGATGGCATACCAGCAGGATTGTTCAGCTGAGTTCTCATTGAATGACTAGAGAAAAAGAGAATACCCAGCCATACCTGTAATGGGGACTTTACACAGCACAGTGAGGACATGTTGAGCTGGATACACTGTACGATCTGGAGCAGTGGAAATCTAATAAATTAGGCAAGTGCTTGCAACCAACTGGGATTGCCTATCCTTGCCACAAGTTCTGGGACAGGAGGAAGTGTTTCTGGAGTTTTCAGTTGTTGGGGAAAGCTGTGCATTGAGTGGAAAACCTGGAAGATTGGGCAAACTCCAACAGTATACAGCAACCAGATTTGAATACTGGTTGCAGAGGATTTGTCATAGGTTTTGTGGTGGTAAAGGCAGCCATACTGAGAAGGCCTTGGCAGCAAGGGGGGCTGCCACTGTGATAGATCATGAGAAAGTCACAGCAGGGGCCTAAAGCATGGCCATCTAAATTCTGCCTGCCAGGATCAGAACTCCACTCTTTGGATAGGCTGAAGGACTCCTGCACACCATGGGAATTGGAGTCAGGGGCACTGTGAGACCTGCCCCTGAAGTATTCTTTTGAGCCTTAAGAGTCCAACCTGAAGGCTGAGGAAACAATCAGGTGACTAATTAGGCAACTAAGTTTGGAATAAGGACCATAGATTTTGCTAGCTGTGCTCTCTGTCTCCTAAAAAGCCACAGCATCATCTGCTGTGCTGGCAACATATTGTGTGACATACTGCCATCAAGAGCAAGGACTTCTGTTTGAAATAAAGAAGGCAGTAAGAAGTAAAAAGGAGGACAAGGAAGTGAACAAGAAGAAAGAACACAAGAGTAGGAACCAACAGAAAAATTCAGTTAACATGAAAAATAAACCAGTGGAACTCCCCCAAAAGACCATGAAGCAGCTACTGCAGAAGACTCTACCAATAAAGAATGAATAGACATGACAGAAACAGAATTTAAAATATAAATAATAAACAGAATAAAAAGAATAGATGAGAAAATAGAAAGACAAATGGAAAGACAAAACCAAAACTCAGATGACAGATATGTAGAAAACAGAAAGGATATGACAGAGCTTAAGGAAACAAAGGAGACAATCAGAATGTAAAGATGCAATAGAAAGAATAAAAAATTGGTTAGACCATGGAGAATAAAGAACTTCAGAGATAGAGGATCAAGTTTTTGAGTTCACCCAAGTAAAGAGGCAGATAAGAAGAGAGACAAAGTAGAACAGACACTTAGAGAACTATGAGACCCCATGAAGCATTCAAACATATGAATAATAGGGATTCCTGAATGGGAACAAGATTATCCCAAAGGAATGAAAGCCTTACTGGAGACTATCATAAATGATAACTTCCAAGATTTTACTAAAGACCCTGACACACTCTTTTATGATGGATATTAAACTTCGGGTCATCTAAACTCAAACAGAGCCTCTTTGAGACACAGTATAATAAACCTTTCCAAAGTCAAAATGAAAAAAACTTCTAGAAGCAGCCAGGAATAAGCATCAAAAGCCCTAAAGAGGCAGAGCCATTAGGATGACAGCAAACTTTTCAACTGAAATCTTCCAAGCTAGAAAAGCATGGTTTTCCACCTTCAACATTTTTTTTTTTATAGTTTTGGGCTGGGACCGGGTTTGAACCCACAACCTCTGGTATATGGGGCCAGTGCCCTACTCACTGAGCCACAGGCACCACCATACACCTTCAACATTCTTAAACCAACAATTTTGAGCCCACAATTCTGCATCTTGCTAAACTAAGCTTCAAAATTGATGGAGAAAATCAAATCTTTTGCACTGAGGAAATTTGCCACACAAGAGCAGCTCTACAGGAAATATTTAGACATATTTTCAACCCTGACCACCACAATGGACCACCAGCAAAGTAAATCTTTTCTGAGAAGCTTAAGTTCAAAATTTAGCTTCCACAGTGGTACAAAGGATAAAACTACACAATAGACTTTCACTAAATTAGATGAATATAACCAGCACACTTATCAATTTCTTGATAAATGTCAATAGACTGAATTCACAACTGAGGAGGCACAGGTTGGCTGATTGGATAAAAAAAAAACACAAGCCATCCATATACCATCTCCAGGAAACACAGCTAGCATTGAAGGACAAATCAAGACTCAGGATTAAGGGATAGCAAACAATATTTCAAACAAATGGAAATCAGAAAAAAAGAAGGGTTGCAATCTTATTTTCAGATACAAGTGAATTGAAAGCAATTAAAGTTTGGAAGACAAAGATGGACACTTTATACTGATCAAAAGAAGAATACAAAAGAAGACATTTCAATTTTATATATTTATGCACCCAACTTAAATGCTCCCAGATTTATGAAACAGACCTTGATGGGCAAGCAATATGATATCCCATAACACCATAATAGTTGGGGACTTTACCACCCCTCTGACAGAACTGGACAGATGCTCTAAACAGAAACTAAACCAAGATACAAAGAACATAAATGTGACCCTAGAACAAATGGGAATGTACATTTTTCTCATCAGCCCATGGTATATACTCCAAAATCAACCACATTCTAGGAAACAAATTAAAACCTCAGCAAAATTAAAATAATAGAAATTATACCTTGTATCTTTTCAGACCACAAGGCCATAAAGGTGGAACTCAACACCAATAAAACATTCATCCCCACACAAAGGAGATGGAAATTAAACAATGATAGTTTACACTGGATGACAGCTGGGTTCAGGAAGAGATAAATGAGGAAATTGTTAAATTCCTCAAACATAACAACAATGAAGACACAATTTACCAAAATGTGTGGGAGAGAGCAAAAGCATTCTGAAGAGGGAAATTCATTGCATTAGATGTCTACATTCAAAAAACAGAAAGAAAGCACATCAACAAATTCACAAACCATCTTGTGAAATTGGAAAAAGAAGAACAACCTAAGCCTAAACCCAGCAGGAGAAAAGAAATATCCAAAATTAAATCAGAGATTAATGAAATTGAAAACAAAAGAATCATTCAGAAAATTAACAGAACAGAAAGGTGGTTTTTTGAAAAAATAAATAAAAATGATAAACCTTTGGCCAGAGTAAGTAGAAACAGAAAAGCAAAATCTCTAATAACCTCAATCAGAAATGATAAAGGGGAAATAATGACAAATGCCACAGTTATACAAGAGATCATCTCTGAGTAGTATAATAAACTCTATGCCCAGAAATTTGAAAATGTGGAGAAAATGTAACAATACCTGGAATCACACCCTCTCCCTTTCTATAATCAAGAAGAAATAGATCTCTTGAACAATCTGGTTTCAAGAGCAGAGATAGAAAAAATAATAAAAAATCTGCCAACAAGAAAAATCCTGGTTCTGATTGCTTCACACCAGAATTCTATCAAACCTTCAAAGAAGAGTTTATATTCATACTGCAGAAATTATTCCAAAAAATTGAGGAGGAAGGGATCTTCCCCAACACATTCTATGAAACAAACATCATCCTGATACCAAAACCAGGAAAAGGCTCCCCTAAAATGGAAAACTATACACCAATTTCACTAAAGAACATAGATGCAAAAATTCTCAATAAAATTGTAGCCAACAGATGACAACTACACATCAAAAAAAAAAAAAAAAACATGATCGAATAGGTTTCATCCCAGGGAAGCAAGGCATGTTTAACATATGCATGTCCAATGACATAATTCACCCCATCATAAGAAGCAAATCCAAAGACCATATGATCCTCTTAATTGATGCAGAAAAAGCTTTTGATAAAATTCAGCAATCTTTTCCTATTAGAACACTTAAGAATTTAGAGGTAGGTGGCACATCCCTGAATCTGATCAAAGCCACCAATAGCTAATATTATACTGAATGGAGTAAAATTGAAAGGTTTTCCACTTAGAAAACCTTGGAATCAGACAAAGTTACCACTACTATGCAACACAGTGCTATATGTTCCAGCCAATACAATTAGGCAAGAGAAGGAAATAAAGGGCAGTCATATGGGTGCAGAGGAGATCAAACTCTTGCTCTTTTCCAATAATATGATCTTATATTTAGAGAATCTCAAAGACTCAACCACAAGACTCCTGGAAGTGATAACAACAACAACAACAACAACAATAATATCTCAGGATATAAAATCAATGCCCACAAATCAGTATCTGCCTTTGTATATGCCAATAACAGCCAAGATGAAAAGCTAATCAAGGATGCAATTCCCTTCACAGTACTTTCAACAAAAATGAAATATCTAGGAATATACATAACAAAAGAGGTGAGGGACCTCTACAAAGAAAATGACAGAATCCTATGAAAGGAAACAACAGAAGACACTAACAAATGGAAGAACATACTATACTCTTGCCTGAGAAGAATCAATGTTGTCAAAATATCATTCTGCCCAAAGCAATCTACAGATTCATACAATCTCCATTAAAATACCAAAATTATATTTTGAAGAACTGGAAATAATAGTACTTCATTTTGTATGGAACCAGGAAAAATCCCTTATGGCCCAGACAATTCTTAGTAATAAAAACAAAGCTGGGGTATCTCCCTACTAGACTTTTGGCTATACTACAAGGTCATAGTGATCAAAACAGCATGGTAATGGCACAAAAATAAAGACATTGACATATGGAACTGAATAGAAAACCATGAGATTAAACTAACCTCTCACAGCCATCTGATCTTTGATAAACAAAATAAGAACATAACCTGGGGAAAAGAATCCCTATTCATTAAATGGTGCTGCAATAACTGAATAACCACATGTAAAAGACTGAAACTAGACCTGCACTTCTCACCACTTACAAAAATTGATTCAAGAAGGATAAAAGATTTAAATCTAAGACATGAAGCAATAAAAATCCGCAAATTAAATGTGGGGAAAATACTTGAAGATATTGGCCTGGGGAAAGATTTTATGAAGAAGATTTCTGTGGCAGTTGCAACAACAAACATAAACAAATGGGACTTCATTAAACTGAAAAGCTTCTGTACAAGAAAGGAAACAACAACCAAAGCAAACAGACAACCTTCAGAATGGGAAAATATATTTGCATATTATCAATAGACAAAAGCTTAATAATGAGAATCTATAGAGAACTCAAATTAATCAACAACAAAAGACCAAACAACCCCATATATGACTGGTCAAGAGACATGAATAAAGCTTCTCTAAAGAAGATAGATGAATGACTAACAAACTTGAAAAAAATGCCCATTATCCCTAAGAATCAGAGAAATGCAAATCAAAACTACTCTAAGATTTCGCCTAATCCCCTTGAGAATGGCTCACATCACAATGCTACAGATGCCAGCATGGATGTGGAGAGAAGGGAACACTTTTACATTGCTGGTGGGACTGCAAACTAATACAACCGTTTTGGGAGGAAGTATGGAGAATCTGCAAAGAACTCAAATTAGACCTCCCATTTGACCTTGCAAATCCCATTACTAGGCATTTACCCAGAAGAAAAAATATCCTTTTATCATAAGGACATTTGCACTATACTGTTTATAGCAGCTCAATTTACCATCTTCAAAATGTGGAAATGGCCTAAATGCCCACCAACCCTGGAATGGTATGGTATATGTTGGTATATACCCAAGCTGTGGTATATGTATACCAGCCACTAAAAACATGGAGACTTTGTATGTTTTGTATTAACCTGAATGGAGGTATTCTTCCTAGTAAGGTATTGTAAGAATGGAGAAGCAACAGTCCAACATACTCTATTCTACTATGAAGGCAGTAGATAAGCTAAAACAAAGGTTAAAAAAAAAAAAAGAAAAACTAGGTAACTACCCATTAAATCAGACTTTTTATTCAAGCAAGAAAATAATGTACCATTTGGATTTTATCTAATCTTTTTGGAAAGATAGCAAGAAATCTCAGTGCCACATGTTTTCTTTCCCTTGATCAATGAAGTTGAACCAAAAAATAAATAAATAAAATATCATAAGAAAGAAGCTAAGAAATAAATTTTAATATAAACTGTTAACAGAGAAGCAGAAGTAGCAAATCTCTACTTTTTTTCTCTTTCAGGTAGCATAAATGCTACCTATGAGATAATTGTGACTTACAGAATTTATGATTAATCTCCAAATAAAAGGTACTGTTTTTTGCAATGTATGACATGCACTAGGTGTAATGCACACCCACAAGTTATTGTCAGGTAATTTTTTAAACTAGTTTCATTAAGCTCAATTTTCTTTCCCTCAAATATCAATGACACCAGTATGTCAGCAGAGTGAAACAAGATATTAACTGATAGTAATCTCTTCACATTTTCTTGTCCCAATGCTGTACGTTAAAACTCTTAACTCTCATATATAGAATTTCTTTTCCACCGTGTTCCTCGTTAGAGTTAGACCAAAGACCAATTTGTGGAGGATTTGAGCAGTGAAAGTGAGGTAACCACCATTATCTTCTAAATGGCTTTTTGTGATTTCTTGGATGGCAGAGAGACCCAGAGGTGCCTGGTGAGTTCCCTACTTGATCTTGACCTCATCCCCTCTTTGTCCATCCCTCTACTAAAGACCTGACAACTGGATAATCAACAATGTCCCCAGACCAAAATGGAGGCAGAAATTACACAGAAACAATAGCATCTTGATTAACTCTTTAGGAATTTCCCTTCACGGTCCTCTTATGAATCTGAATTTCCTTGACTCTTCATACTCCCTTGCAGTTTCACTAATCCACTCGTGAAAGTACTTTAGGCAGAAGCGAGTGACTTGTTCTCTCATCCCCTAACACTTTTCCCCAACATTCAATCCTCCCACTTCGCCCACAACTCTGTAAGGTTTAATACCTATCATGAGGCACTAATTCCTTAACCTTAATAATGACCATTCTTCCCTTTCTGTACCAACTAATAAATATTCTTTGGATTTCAACAGAAATGTCACTCTCTTAGGGAAATTTCACAGGAAATGTTTACTCAGTGGCTCCTTCCCCTCATACTTCCAGACTAAGTCAAATAATCTCCTAAAAATCCCATACCTCCCAATATCTCAGTACTTTGCTTCCAAATGTATCATTCTTTAGTTTTATTTACTTATCTATTTATTTATCCATCAATACATAGGAGGCACAAAAGTTAACTTTGAAAACTCATACTAGAAAAATATTGTGACTTATTTCAAATCACTAGAGTCATCTTTTGAGGTACTCCCCTTGGGAAGCTATGCACCAACATCAATAGCAAGTCCATCCTTCAAAGAAATTTTGGAACTCTTTTCCTGGAATGGCCATCCGAGTTGTTATCGTACAAGGTCTGACAATTAAGTTTGTAAACTCATCCTAGAAAAATACTATACACCTCATTGTCATCAGATCTCCAAAGGTAGTACTTTGAAGATGACCAATTCAGCAATAAGGTATGTAGCACTTTTTCTAGGAAGAATTTGAAAGCTTAATTGTTAGACCTGTATACTTACATGATTAATGTCTACCTCTAAATCACAAAAATCCTGGGGACAGAAAAATATCTGATTTGTTCTTCCTTATATATGTAACTGCCTGACATAGAGCAGACAGTCAATACACCACGTTGCTAGGTAAATGAATATACATAGGCCTCCTGGTCTATGCATATTTCCTTTAAGCAAATATAAAACATTATGTAACTTTAGTTCACTACATATTTAATCAAACATTAAATAACATGTTAAATTAAAATAACTTGTGTGATACCACAGAAATACTGATACAAATGAACATTTCCAAGAATACATATATTAAAAAAAGAGGTACACACATTCACATCAAAACTCTTGTAGTCTGAAATCATCACCAAAAGCTTACTTTTTCCACATTTAGTCTCAGTAGTTCTAGTCTCCTTTAGGTACATATATTTTGAATTTTGTTGAAAATTAATAAAAATGTTACCTTTACTATTAATGCCCACTAAATATTAATAATGACATATGAATCATCGTCATCTCCTTTCTTACTCAGATCTTATTTTGATTACTATAGCTGACCACTAATTTGATGAATAATACTAAACAATTAAGTTGAAGACACATCCTATACATTAGCTGATACACAAAGTAAAATTTACATTAAATGTTTTTATTTCACAGGGAATTTTTTACAATGAATTAAAATTTTTGTCCCAGATGCTCCAAGTAAATTTTATTTAAAAATAAAGTTAACTCATGTAGCCCACTGCTTTTCTGAGCTTTCCACTATATTTAATAAGGAGCTTATCAGAAGTTGATCTATTGAGTTTTGACACCCTGCAGACTTTTTAGAATTACGTTTGTGTCTTAAAATGTAATTGGATTTTCAACCCAATCTCACTTTTTTTGGCCTACCAACTTCAGAGAATATCACAACTTCTAGGCTGGGTCAGATATTCTCCTGTGTATAAAGTTGATTATAGATCATAGTCAACCATATAAATAGAGCTCCACTTGATGTAAAAAGTACATTGGCTAGTAATGACTGGTGCCTTGTGCTGAAAGTCCCAATTTCTTGGGAGGCTGAGGAAGGAGGATTGCTGAAGCCCAGGCGTTTCAATCTAGCCTTACCAACATAGTGAGACCTTGTCTCTTAAAAACAAACAAGCAAACAAAACATGCCATTTGAGTAACTTATTCCGTTGGAGGGGAAAATAATAATATTTGAAAGCATAAGTTTTTTTTACTTCAATAGAAACTGTAATGCAACAGGCTTAACACAGGCTATTCTACACAAGTTCAGAGTTCCATTTATACAATCTTGGGTATAAATGATAAACTCTCAATTTCTACAACACAGAGGGCTCTAAGGATCCATCCATACCAAGTAGAAATTCTGATGACATTAATGTCAGAGAAATTTTAAAACACCTTTGTCTTTTCTAAGCATAATTCAATAGAAACTGTAGTTGAAAAACTTGAGTTGTTGAAAATTTGGTTTATATTTGTACATCTATCATAATACCCTCAAATGACAGAAATGTAGCCCTATTTCTTCAAACAGATCACAAATCTGCATAGTAGAAAGTATACGTCTATTAAAAGTCATAAAGACAGAAACTACCAGAGGTATTTGAAATAGAATTTAACACTGGAAATTAAAAGTTTGCATAATTGCTGCACATGCTAGGGGAGCAAAGATGAGGGAACTCCTACTAGGCTTAACAAAACCAAAAAGATAGGAATGGCAGAAAATTGCTTTTAATGCTCTCAGATGCCTACACACTGGAATGGATGGTTCTCAGGAGGACACTTGGAAGTTGCTGGCAAAATCTCAGAGCTGACATCTGCCAAAATCACATGGTTGCCCATTGTTGTCTGAAAAACAATTACTTCTGCTTTTCTTTTATTTCCCACGTATTTTGAGAGTATCTTTCTTTGGTGGGATCTAACCATACCAAAAAGAAATACTGAGAAATTAAGTTTCTAAATATTAGTTCTTGCCATGCATAGGAAAGCTTAAATGAGAAGAGGAGCTATATCTGATATAGTGTTTTTTTTTTATACAAAAATCTATTTAAAAGCATTTTACCTGCTCAAACCCCAACCCAAAATTTAGTTTCTCCTTCAAATATTCTTTTTGTTTATTGGTAAATATAGAGCTTTCAAAAAAAGATAAGATTATACAGTTAAATTTCATCACATATATACCTCTTAAGTCTTAAATAATAGCTAACTTTTCTAATTATTCTTTTTCAGGAAAGTTAGAATACACACAGAGAGAGACTTGAAGCAGCATGTGTGAAAAACATCTGAAAAAAATTAAAGTTTCTGGACAGATGTTATAAGAATCTTGTAGAAAAAGCTATCAGCATTACAACCCCAATTCTAATTTACTTTACATCAGGCATTTAAATTTATTATCTTTAGGCCATATGTTCCAAATGAAGCTTGGTTCTATATTCATGAATCAGTTGACAATGAATAGTTAAGTTCTGCTAATTCAGAAAGGTGAAGTTGAGTGAGCTTATTTAAATGGCAGAATATTTGTAACTACAAATTCTACATACCATCAGAAGAGTTCCAAAAAAGACCTGCCATATGTTTTATACCGTGATGGAAATAGTTTAAAAAAAAAAAAAAAAAAACACCCTGAAACTTTTATGCAGCTATACTTGAAAATATCTTAGCATTTGCACTAAAACTCTATTTAGAGAGTTTTGAACTTAACTCTAAAATTCATTGCAGACTAAAATTTAGCATGTTAAACCTAAGAGAAAATTAAGTAACAGGATATGTTAAAATAGTTAAATGATTTTAACATGTTATAGGTCTTTAATAATTTAGCATTAGTTAGGTTTGACTTCTTTTTTAAAAAAATGGTGCCACATGGACTATTGGTAGCTCACTTATGTGTCACAGGAAGCTGTCCCAGCATCCTAATCACAAATTCCATGAACATTGCACTCTATTTGCTGGAAAGAGCAAAAATGTCCACAGGTGGTAAAACTAGAGGTAGGTGGATGCCATTCTGTAGACTTCCAAAAATCTCAGTTGAAGTTAATGATGGTCCAGGTTTTCTGGAGAGTAGCCCAAGGATAAGGGAAAAGCAACATGTTATTAGTGAAAATTTAGAGACCGAATGCCAAGATACTTAAATAGAATCTGAACATATAAACTGAAGATAAGCACTTTACATTGAAAGCGTCAGGAAAGATTGTGTGAAGAATATTCTTTTCATTTGTAAGGCATGATTCTCTCCCTCCACATACCATTCGGAGTCAGCTTAAACTTTTCAGCTCAGAAAAGTTTGCAGGACAGTCCTATCCCTATATCTAGCATGGATCCAAGAATAACATTTGAAGAAACATTGTAAATTCTAATAGGCTTAATCTGAATTATACAGATAGAGAAGAAGGGGCAATGCTTCTATATATTCTGTCAAAATCATATTGAAAGCAGAGAAAACCAGGTTTGAGTCCTGGCTTCAGTCATTTTTTTGGCCTGTGTGATCTTGGGCTAACTAATCTAAAAAAAAAATAAGCTGATAATATAATCTTGAAAGGTTTTTGACTAAGATTTACCAGATCAATGTAAAGTACAGTGTATTTACAACATACAAATTCAATAATACTTACTTATTATTTATATAGGAAACCAAAAATTGTTACATTGAGCAGAACCATCCAATATGCCTATTCCAGCTATTATCAAGAGGAAGGTTAATTCTGCCTCTAGTACTAATATTACATTCATAGATATCTGGAATGTGACAAAAATACAAAAGATAAAGTATAGTCCCTTAGAATTAGGACCAAATTTGTTTTTCTTTTCAGACGTATTATTTAATAAAGTAATTTGTGAGAAGTACACAGAACTATACTCAGAACTATACTCCTATAACCTTCAATGTTCAACTTGAAATTCTCAGATTTGTTGATTGATCTTCCAGACTTGGCCCATTTAAATGGTAATCTTGCAGACCTATCCATTCCTGCTTACTTGTTTTATTACCTAAGTTCACACAGTAAGTATTCATTAAGATTTTGATATATGTCAAACACTAGGTTTAAAAACTGCTTTAAAGAAAGAAGAAAATACATTTCTTTTTCTTGCAGCTTGCAGTTCTGGGAGTGAGCCTCATAAGAAACAAATAATTTTAATAGCATAGCATAAGAGCTGCTAACATTTAATTCAGGGAACAATAATATCAGATAGAGATGTTTGGGAAAGCTTCTTAGAGGATATGATGAAACAGGTTTTACAAAAAGAATTAAAGTTAGGTATATAAATAAAAGGAGGGAGAATGTTCTAGTAGCAGGAAGAACACATTTAAGCAAGTTATAGAAGCAAGAAATAATTTAGTTCAGAAAATTTCCAGAATTATAGTTGTAACTGTGGAGGATAAAGCAAGTCCATCTTTTATGCTAATCTACTATGTTGATTTCTGATTTACCACAGTTCTGGAAACGTCTCTAAGATTTCTGTATTTGTGTACTTTACCATAAATCTTTCCCTTACACAAATTCTTGCTTTCCTTGAAGTGTCAATTGCATTGTTCTCCATATGCTTCCTTATGGTATATGTAAGCCCAAGTTCTGGGTCGGGGGTGGGGGTAACAGAGTGGGAACCCATGATCTCATGTCTCCACCACCTGACTCACAGCTTCTGTGTGTTAGTTCCTATTATTTTTTCTTCCTGAGAAAACAGATCTGTCGCCCTCTTTCTTCAACTTCTTTCCTCAGTCTCTCAGCTTTCTCAGCCTTTGGGGGTAGGTGTCCATAGACATGCTTACCCCAGAACAGTCACTCACACTGAAAGAAATATATGCAAAGGAAAATCAGAAAAGACTTCTAAATCATATGGGAATCTTTCACAGGATTTTAAGTAGGTAATCGGTAAAATTATATTTGCGTATTAGAAGAATTATTATGGCAGCAGCATAATATATAGTACAGTTAAAATCAGTGAGATCAGTCAGGAAGCTACTTAATAGTCTTAATAAAATAGTCCAGAGTTTATGCTTCTGTAATATTTAGTTTTTTAATCTTATTTTAAAGCTCTGTTTCATTAGTATTATAGAAATACACACATTACAGGTTCAGCATCCCTAATCTAAAAATTCAAAATCTGACATCCTCCAAAAGCTGAAAATTTTTGAGTGTCAACATGATGCTACAAGTGGAAAATTCCATACTTGATGTCCTGTGATATGTGGCAGTAAGAACACAGGTACACAACACATAGTTTATTCATTATCCCCAGGGGGGAAACAAAAGACTTTTGTATCCCCCACTGGCACATCCCCCAAATTTTCCAAACAAGCATACATGACATGTGTGTGGGCCAGATAGATGAACAGCAGGTTCTCCACAATGCCTCACATGGATCCAAGACCTATTTGCATTATTCACTGCATGATTTTCCTTTTCTCTATGGTGCAAAGATATTGTCAAAAATTTTGAAAAGGCCTGCAGATATCACTATAGGTAACAGTGATAAGAATCATAGGAAGCATTCATGATTGTCTATAGCACAGGAAATCACGCTGTTAGAGCAACTGAACTGTGGTGTAAATGCAAAACATTTTACAGAAGAGCCTGGTGTTAGAATGAGCACCACATATGACCTGAAGAAAAAGAAGGATAAAGTGCTGACATCAATGCTAAAGTGATAAACAGAAGATAGTAGAAAATAGAAAAACACTGCATAAAGCTAAAGAAGATCTCAATTGTGTATTGAAAGAGTGGATCTATTTTTGTTGCAGTATATGTCACTTAAATGTCTGCTAATAATGAAATAAGCAATAATCTATCATAATGAACTAAAAATTGAAAGGAACTGTGAATATTCAACAGGTTGGATGTAGAAATTTAACAAAAGACATGACAATAATTTTTTTAAGATTTGTGTTAATAAAACAGTGGAGAAATTTATAGAACAGTTTGCCAAAATCAGTGCTGATAAACATATGATCCCAGAGCAAGTCTAAAATGCTGGTGAGACATTAAAGTGCTGACATGCTTGCCCAAGAAAGACAATGACCATGACTATTGAGACAATCCCTTCAGGAATCGAGGATGCTCAAGACAAATCATTGATCTGGGATGAAATAGTGCATTAGGCATGTGTAAGTGCAACTTTTGCATTCTTGTTGTGGTACACAAAATCTGGTGTTCTCACTATTTTCAAAAAGTGACTTTCTTACTAGCCTATTATTATGCTAACAAAAATATATAGGCCACTAGAGAAAAAAGTCATTTCTGCTTCATTTCACAGACATTTTGCACCAGTGGCTCATGCTGACTGCAGGAAAGCTAGACAGAACAACTGCAAGATTTTGTTATTCTTTGATAACTGTTCTGCTCATCTTTCAGCTGTAATTCTCATCATAAATAAAGTTTACAGTACATACTTTCTCCCCAGGTAAGTGCCTTGACTCCTCCATGTAACCATGGAAGAACAATGAAGAGTAAACATAAAAATACTTTTTTGAATAGCATGTTAGTGGCAGCACCTGTGGCTCAGGGAGTAGGGTGCCAGTCCCATATACTGAGGTTGGTGGGTTTGAACCTGGCCCTGGCCAAAACTGCAAAAAATAAATAAATAAAAATAAAATTTACAAGAAAAGTATGTTAACAGAGGCATGAGTATGAAATGTTTCCAGAATGAGTCTTACATGAAGGATGCTCTATATTATGTTGCTGACACTTGGAATACAGTGGCTATAGACACAGTTGTGCATGCCTGGCACAAACGCTGGTCTGTGACTTGTGACTATATTCAGGGACAATGATGAACAGTGTGGTGACTTTGAAGGATTCCATTTGTCAGGTGAGAAAAAAATGATATCTGATGTTACACAATGCAAAAACATACTTTTAGAGCCTGCCATAAGCTAGAATGGGTGAATCAAAGAAGTTCTTTATCAATAATCAGCCTCTAGTAATTCATTCATTCACTCATGGTGAAATAGCTGAAATGGTTCTGAACAAAGGTGATAATGGCAATAGTGATGATGATGAAGAAAATGATGTTAATACTGAAGAAACACCTGTTGATGACATGGTGAAAATGTATGATAAGTTTATTGAAGGATGGAAGGGGGATGCATTTCTAACAGAACAAAAATCACCAGTTTATAAAATCAGAGACTTCTAACACCAAAAGTTAATGAGGCAGCTGACACTGAAGGAAACATTTTAAAAGGCCATCCAGCAAAATGCCTCCTTATCCCTACAGGGTCTGCTTCCTGGTCCCTCAAGTGCTCTGATGTTTGATCTTACTAAAAAGATAAAATACAGCTTACACTAACATTTTAATCAAAGCACAGCATGATAGGTGGAAACTGAAAGCTTATAGCTTGTTACTGTTTATTTTAACAGCTAACGCAGGTATTCTGGTGATGCTACTATGCTGCTTAGATACCCTGAATCGTTGTGTTCATGGTATGTCACTTTTTTTTCTTTTTACTTTTAAGCATTTATATTTGAATAAGTGTAAAAAAAATTGCTTATCAGTAGTATATAGATTCAGATTCAGGAATGACAGTCTGTCCACAGACCACAGACTGTCCATGTGGGTGGTTGAAATAGTGAACAACTGTGCTTTCTAGTGGTTTAGTATACCAAAACTTTGTTCATGCGCACAATTAATTTTATACAGAAAAAATTCTATAATTTCATATAATTTTTTTAATAATTATATAATTTTATACAGTATTTTTACTTTAGGATATATGTTTAAGATGTGTATTAAATGGATTCAGTGTTTATATTTGGGTTTCTGCCTCAAGATATTTTATTATCTATTTGCAAATATTCTAAAATTAAAAAAAAATGAAATCCAAAACACTGTGGTCCCAAGCATCTTGAATAAGTGATACTCATCCCATGGTAATAATAATAATAGTGATAACATTATGGGTCATATTCCCCATCAAGGATTGATACAATAAATTGATGATATAAGATATATGAAAGTATTGATCACTGTATCCATATAGAGACTGAATATAATACCTTACTTTTTTTATTCTGGTCTACATTGGTCCATGAGCAAGAACACATGGACATATATTTGAGTTGTCAGATACATTGCTTGTGATCATGTTGTGATCTAAGCAGAAGACAGTGAAAAGTAATAAATAGCATCAGCTCAGGTACAGCTGTGCTTTGCATACTTTAATGTGCACAAAGATCACTTGTGTATTTTGGCAACATGCAGAACGAGAGAAAACAAGGCTGGAGCGGGGTCTGAGACTATGCATTCCTAAAAAGATCCCAGGTGATGTGGATGCTTCTGGTCCATGAACCATCTTTTGAATTACATAGCTCTAAAAAAATGCTTGTAATTTTGTCTATGCTTCTAGCAGGTGGAGAGGCAGATTTTAAAAAGCAAATTCAGGAGATAAACAATTAACATGCTAAATGTTACTGTGACTCATTTTGTAGACCTGGTTCTATTTTCTGCATTTTTAAAATCTTTTCTTCCTTATAGCTATAGATAGCAAGTATACTAATTCTGCAATTTAATTGCAGACTATTTAATTGCACAATGTGGTTGAGAGGACATTGCCTTTTTTAAAATAACACTGTTTCATATTAAACATTTCAAATTATTCTACCATTACTCATTCAGAGACCCTCACATAGATTTGACACTAGCTTCAGTACTAGGGAGAGATGTGAGATGAAATTTGAGGAAGAGGAAAATGGAAGGGTCAAAACTGGAAAAAATAAATACAAATATGTGTCATACTACCTTTGCATAGGCTTAGTCAAAGATATGGAATTTTATTGAGAAATACATAGTAGGTATTTCCTTGGGTACAAAATTTCCTTCGTTGTCAGTTGGACAGATTTCTGGTAAACCACCTCTGATCTAGAATGTATTTACTGAGAAGTACCTTGCTTTGGAGACCTGAGAGAATTTTTGTTATTGAGTACTCTGAAGGCTTTAATTTCAGGAGCTTAAGAAATCGTTGTTAAATAATGACTGAGGAATTATCAAAACCGTATTTGCTTTAGAATGTTCTACATATAGTCGTATAAGTAAAATATTAGATATAATTCAACAGATGCTTTTACTGTGGTTAGACTACTTTATAGCATTAAAAGTATATAATTCTGAAGCATAATTAAGTCAAACTGAGGCTTGGTTTTTCAAGTGAAAGTCAATGCTGTCATAGAATTAACATCAAAATTGTCATTCAATTGTATCTATTTACACACATTTTAGAATTTTATATGTAATATTATTATTGTGAAAGCATTAGGAAAATATAGAAGGGTGAGAGAAGTACATATTATGCTGAGTATAGCACCTCAGTGATACATTATTAGAAAGAATTGAACAAGACAAACACTTGGTGTGGAGCAAGATGGCAGATTAGAAACATCTCCTTACTAGCCACTCCCAAGGAGAAAAAGGAAAGAAAACCCCAACTACCACTGGCTGGGGGAACTGACCCAGGGACATCACTCACGGGCACAATGAAGCAGTGGGAGACTACAGGAGCCAGTGAGGAGGTCTGAAGCAGAAGAAAACCAGTACAGAATGTAAGTGCTTAGAAATGGGCAAGGAATGGCCAGCCATCCTGCCCAGAAGTTGGGGACAGGAAAAGGCTTTCCTGCAATATTTTTATTTTGGGCTAAATCTGCTCACTGGATTTGCCTTAGAAGTCTTAAAAAAGTGGGCAGACTCAAACTGCGTCCAGCAGCTGGGATTGAATACTGGGTGGGGTGGATGTCCTATTGGCCTGGCTGCTAGCTGAGTACCACCATTGTGGGAAGGCCTTGTAGGAGAAACCTTCTGTAGGGTTCTAGTGCATAGCCAGTTCAGGTATGTCTGCTGACCTTGCGCATCCACCCTTGGGGCATACTGAGTGGCCCCCACACCCATGGGAATTGTTGTCAGGAGGCACTATGAGACGTGCCTCCTAAGGAATCTGGTGAGAGCTTTAAGATCCCAATCCCATGGGGACTGAATGCTGACAAAACAACCAGGCCCTAATTGAGGGCAACAAAAAAAATAGGACCTGATCTCTACAAAAACTATAGAGAGGCTTCCGGCCCTCATCAAGAGTGTTATGTTCTCTGTCTCCTAAGATTAAAGCACCACCTGGTGTCAAGGCTATATATATACATGAGGAGGAACCAACATGGACCATATATATATTTTCACTCTCTCTCTCTCTCTCTCTGTCTCTCTCTCTGTCTCTCTCTCTCTCTCTCTCTCTCTCTCTCTCTCTATATATATATATATATATATATATATATATACACACACACATGCGTGCACATATATACATATATATAAAATATATTGAAGAAAGTAAAAGCATAAAAATGCAACAACAAAAACCCTAAACATATATATGTGTATAACACGTTTTGTTGTAGTTGCATTTTTATTTTTTTTTCATTTTTACTTTCTTCAATAGCAAAGGCTCCTCCATTTTTCTTATGGTATTTCAGCCCCCTTTATTTTCTCTCTTTTTTCAATTTCTCTACTTTTTCTCTCTTTTGGTAGAGCTATTTCTACTTTCTCATCTTTCCCACATAAATTTCTCAAACAACAGCTAAGATCCTTTTCTTTATAAGATAATTATATTTTTAATTTTCTTTCTTTTTTTTTTTTTTCTCTGAGGCTGGGAAGTAATTGTATTGGTCTGGCTCAAGGAGGTCAAGAGCTCATGGACTAGGTTGTCCCTCTAGTTTTGGCCTTGGGAAAGACAGTATTCACAGGTCCCCACTGCAACATAGTGCTAATTTTTTTATTTTTGTTTCTCTTTTCATGTTTGGCAGAGATAGAATCTTGTTTTTGCCTAGACAGGTAAGGAGCTCCTGAATCCATGGGACCCTCCCAACACAGCACCCCAAAGTCCTAGAGTTACAGGTGTGGACTTAGAACCCTGCCAAACAACACCATGTCTCCTGTCACTCTCTTTCTCTTCTTTCAGTGCCCTTCCTTTTTATTTATTTTTTCTTTTTCTGCTCTTTCTTCTATACCTAAGGGCTGAACAAGTTAATTTAAAGTGAGGGAGGTAGTGAGAAGAAAAAAATATTGGAACAAAATGAACAAGAAGAAAACATACATGAGGAGGAACCAACAAAATAATTTTGGCAATATGAACAACTAAAACAGAGCAACCCCCACCTCCAAGGGAGCATGAGGCAACAATTGCAGAGGATACCATCTATAAAGAATTAATGGAAATAACAGAAAGGGAATTTAAAATGTGGGTGGAAAAGGCAATAAAGGGTATTGAAAAGAAAATGGAAGAGCAGAACCAAAATGTGGATGAAAGAAATGATGAACATAGAAAGGATATAACAGAGCTTGAGGAACTGAGCAATTAGGGAACTTAATGGTGCTATAAAAAGTATCAATAACAGATTAGACCATGGAGAAAAAAGAATCTCAGAGCTAAATATAAAGCTCTTGATCTAAACTAGGTAGTTAGAGAGGGAAAGCAGAACATTCACTCAGAATTATGGGACTTCATGAAGCATTCAACCATATAATATAGGGGACCATGAAGGGGAATTAGAACATTCCAAAGGAATTGAAACCCTACTGGAAAATAATATAAGTGAAAATTTCTCAAATTACACTAATGTTTCAGAAATACTACCTTTACAGGGATGTCAAATCCCAGGTCATTGAACACAAATAGAACATCTCCAAGACAAATTATCATGAATCTGTCCAAAGTTGAGATGAAAGAGAAAATTCTACAAGTAACCAGGAGTAAAGGCCAACTTACTTACAGGGTCAGATCCATCAGGGTGACAGTAGAATTTTCAGCTGGAACTTTCCAAGCCAGAAGAGAATGGTCAGCTATTTTAACCTTCTGAAATAAAACAATTTTCAGCTTAGAATTCTGTACCCTGCTAAACTAAGCTTCAAAATTGATGGAGAAATGATATCTTTTACTGATATGCAAACATTGAGAAAATTTGCCACATTAAGACCAGCTCTACAGGAAATATTTAGACCTATTCTCTATGCTAATCTCCACAATAGCTCACAAGCAAAGTAAACACTCACAGACTAAAGGACAAAACCTAGCTTCTAAAATGGCACAAACAATAAAACTAAGCAATGGACTTCCACAAAATAAGATGAATAAAAATCTACCACACATATCAATTCTCTTAATAAATGTTAATGACTTAAATTCCCCACTAAAGAGGCACAGGCTGGCTGACTGGGTAAAAAAATCAAATGTCATCCACATGCTTTCTCCAGGGAACACACCAAACCTTGAAGGACAAGTCTAGATTCAGAGTAAAGGGATGGAAAATAGTATTTCAGGCATATGGAGATCAGAAGAAAGGAGGGATCACAATCTAATTTTCAGATACAAGAGGATTTGAAGCAACTAAAGTTAAGAAAGACAAAGATGGTCAATTAATTTTGGTCAAGGGATCAATACAACAAGAGGACATTTCAATTCTAAATATGTATGCACCCTGTTAAATGCTCACTGTTTTATGTAACAGACCTTGATTGGTCTGAGCACTATGATATTAAGAAACACTATAATAGTTGGGGACCTAATATCACTCAGGGAGAACTGGAAAAATCATCTAAATAGAAACTAAACAAAGATACAAAGAAGTTAAATGTGACCCTGGAACAAATGGGTTTAATAGACATACAGAACACACCATCCCAAAGCTAAGGAATTATACGTTCTTTTCATCAGCCCAAGGTACATACTCCAAAATAAATTATATCCTAGGATACAAATTAAACCTAAATAAAATTAAAGTAATTTAAATTATACCTTCTATCTTCTCAGACCACAAGGCAATAAAGGTATATAACTCAACTCCAACAAAAATTTTCATCCCCATAAAAAGGCATGGAAATTAAATAATTTTATGCTGAGTGATACTTGGGTCAAGGATGAGATGAAAAAGGAAATAATTAAATTCCTTGAACATAACAACAATGAAGATACAATTTAGCAAAATCTGTGGGACAATGCAAACGCAGTCCGAAGAGGGAAATTTAGTGTATTAGATGTCTACTTCTGAAAAACAGAAAAAGAGGATGTCAACAAACTAATGAATCATCTTAAGAAAATGGAAAGAAAGAACAATCTAAACCCAAACCAAGCAGTAGAAAAGAAATAACCAAAATTAAATCAGCAATAAACAAAATTAAAAACTAAAGAATCATTCAGAAAATTAGTGAAACAAAAATTAGTTCTTTGATAGCCAAGAGTTGTGGTGGGCACCTGTAGTCCCAGCTATTCAGGAAGCTGAGGCAAGAGAATTGCCTAAGCCCAGGAGTTGGAGGTTGCTGTGAGCTGTGTGACACCATGGCACTCTACCGAGAGCGATAAAGTGAGACTCTGTCTCTACAAAAAAAAAAAAAAAAATGGTTCTTTGAAAATAAATAAAATCAATAAACCTTTGGTCAGATTAAGTAGAAAAAGAAAAGTAAAATCTCTAATTACTTCAACCACAAATGAAAAAGAGATTTAACAAAATATATCACAGAGATATAAGAGATTATCTCTGAGTATCACAGGAACCTCTATGCCCAGAAATTTGACAATGTGGAGGAAATGAACCAATTGCTGCAATCACACCTTCTCCCTAAACTTAAGTAAGAAGAACTAAATCTCTTGAATAGACCAATCAAACACTGAGATCAAAGAAACAATAAAAAATCTTCCATCCATAAAAGGTCCTGGACCAGTTGAATTCTCACCAGAATTCTATCTCACCTTCAAAAAATAGCATATATTGATACTGCAGAAACTATCCAAAACATTGAGAAGGAAGTAATTTTCCCCAACACATTGTATAAACTGAACATCAGCCTGATACCAATACCAGGAAAAGACTCCACTAAAATGGAAAACTACAGCCCAATTTTGCTAATGAATATTGATGCAAAAATACTCAAAAAATCTTAGCCAACAGACTACAGATATACATTAAAAATACTATACATCATGATCAACTATGCTTCATCCCAGGGATATAAAGCTGGTTTAACATAAGCAAATTAATAAATGTAATTCACCATATCAATAGAAGCAAAACCAAAGATCATATGATCCTCTCAATAAATGCATAAAAGGCATTTGATAAAATTCAGCATCCTTTTATAACAAGAACACTTAAGAATATAGGCATAGGCAGCATGTTTTTTTGAGCTCATTGAAGACATCTATGACAAACCCACAGCAAATAACATATTGAATGTAAAACTGAAAGCTTTTCCACTTAGAACTAGAACCAGACAAGGACGTCCACTATTGCCATTATTATTCAACATTGTGCTGGAAGTTTTAGCCAATGCAATCAGGCAAGAGAAGAATATAAAGGGCATCTAAACGGGGGTAGAAGAAATCAAACTCTTCATCTTTGCTGTTGATATGATCTTTTACTTAGAGAATGCCAGAGACTCAACCACAGGACTTCTGGAAATGATTAAGAAATACCATAACATCTTGGAGGCATCATTCTGACAGACTTTAACTTGTATTACAAGTCTACAGTGTTCAAGACAGCATAGTTTGAGCACAAAAATAGAGATATAGATATTTAGAACCGAATAGAAAACCAAGAGATGAAACCAGTCTCTACTTGCCATCTCGTCTTTGATAAACCAAACCAAAGCATACCCTTGGGAATAGAATCCCTATTCAATAGATGGTGTTGGGAGAACTGGATAACCACATGTAAAAGATTGAAATTGAACCTACACCTTTCACCATTTATAAAAATCTACTCAAGATGGGTAAAAGATTTAAATCTAAGACATGAAATGATAAGATATAGTCCAGGGGAAACATTTTATGAAGACTTCAGTGGCAATTGCAATAAGAACAAAAATAAAGAAATAGGAATTAATTAAACTAAAAATTTCCTGCAGGGCTAAAGACACAAAAAATCAAAGGACATAGGAAACCTTTAGGGTGGGAAAAGATATTTGCGTGTTATGAATCTGACTAAAGTTTGATAACTAGAATCTATAGAGAATTCAAATTAATCAACCTAAAAAGAGCAAACAATCCTATCTATCACTGGGCAACAGACATGAATAGAACCTTCTCTGAGGAAGACAGCCCAATGGCTAACAAACATGTGAGCAAATCCTCATCGTCTCTAATCATCAGAGAAATGAAAATCACAACCACCCTGAGATATCACCTAACCCCAGTAATATTAGCCCACATCACAAAGTGGGCTATTATTTTATCATAAGGATATTTGCACTACATGGTTTATCACAGTTCAGTTTACAGTTACCAAGATGTGGAAACAAAGTAAATGCTCATTAACTATTAGTAACTTTGGTATACTATGTATACCATAAAGTACTATTCTGCCATAAAAAGATGTGGTGACTTTACATCTTTTATTTTATTTTTTTATTTATTGTTGGGGATTCATTGAGGGTACAAGAAATCATGTTACACTGGTTGCATTTGTTGGGTAAAGTCCCTCTTACAATCATGTTTTGCCCCCAAAAGGTGTGGCACACACCAAGGCCCCACCCCCCTCGCTCCTTCCCTCTCTCTTCTCTTCCTTTCCCCACCCCTCCCTCATTCTTTCTCTCTCTGCTCTCCCCTTCCCTCACCCCCACCGTGTCAATAATTGTCATTAATTGTCCTCATATCAAACGTGAGTACATGGGATTCATGCATCTTTTATATTAACCTAGATCAGTGGTTCTCAGCCTTCCTAACGCCACAGCCCTTTAATACAGTTCCTGTGTGTGGGTTGTGACCCACAGGTTGAGAACCGCTGACATAGATAGAGTTGAAACACATTCTTCTTAGTAAAGTATCATAAAAATGGAAAAGCAAATATCCAATGTACTCAACACTAATATGAAGCCAATAGACAATCTAATTCACACCCATAAAGGAGAAAAATTCATTTTACAGCAAGTTGGGGGGAGAGGGAAGAAGGAAGGGAGGAAAAGGTAGGAGGGGGCTTGGGGTGCTCCCACTCAATGGGCACAATGTAGGGTAATGTCACACCTTTTGGCTATGGGACACAATTTCAAGAGGGAATGTCCCTAATGAACTCAAATATCCTCACATTACCCTGAAATTAAAAAATAAATAAATGAACAAACAAATAAATAAATGAACTTTTTAAAAAGAGAAGTAAACAAGACAATATTTTAGGCAATACAGGTAACACAAAACTACATCTCCACTATTTTTTTCAGGATGGCTATTCTGTATGATACAATCGATATGAAAATAATTTTGTAAATCTCATCAGTGTATTAAGTCAAACCTGGTAATGCACAGAATGACTAATAGGTAACTAGTCACCTTCTAATGTCACCCAAGCTCATTTAGTACATCACCTGAACTTAGTAGATTTTTATTTTAAAATATAGCACAACATCTAAAGTTTAAAGTCTCTTTTTATGGTTTGTTTTTAATACAGATTCAAAAGTTATCATTTGCAAAGAAACGAAATTCAATGTTTGGATTAAACAAAATGTGCCATTTCTGGAAAAATTGCCTTTTTGTCTATTTTTTCTTGCTTCGTACATCTGTGCTTTTGTACATTAAAAACTAGTTATCATGGCAACTGCAGAATCACGTGCACTATCTCAGCTAAAACACTCCTTGTTTGAGATGAGAAATAGTTTGTTAAATACTTGAACATGTATAATACCACATTCAGAAGGGAAATTTTTTTTAGAAGAACTATATCATAAAACTATTCAGTGCATTTTGTTTATTTTCCAATAAATAATTTATTGGCAGGTAAGCAACATACTTAATAGTGACAATGAAGAAAATCCTAATATAATAAAAAATAAATTAGGGTGGTGCCTGTGGCTCAAAGGAGTAGGGCACCAGCCCCATATGCTGGAGGTGGTGGGTTCGAACTTAGCCTCAGCCAAAAACTGCCAAAAAATAATTAATTAATTAATTAATTTATTAAAGAAGCTTAAAAATTTAACAATCTAGGTAAATTATATGACAACTGAAAGCCCTTCCTCTCAGTAAAAGAGCATTTAAGGGTTTTTTTCCTTTTCCAATATGGTCAAATAGTAGTAAATAAAAATACCAAGATATCATTATAAACCAAAGTGAAAATGCTCCAGAATCTCTAGCATGTATCATAAAATTACTGCTGATTTATTATCATTCCTATTACTCATGATATTTTATGTTGCAATTTAAACTAAATTAAACATAAAGGAGACAGTTATGGATTCACTTAACTAAATTTCTAGGAGGGATGAAATAATAATTCAAGCTCTAGGGAAAAACCACAATGCAAATAAGAAATTCCTCCATTAATTTTTGATTTTTTTTAATTTCTCTTTATTCTGTCCTACTTTCATTTCTGATAAAGTAGGGTGGGTGTACAGCCAGTTAAGTTTTAAAGTTTTGCCCCTCTCTACTTTCAAACCAGAGAGAGAAGACAATTCCCTTTCTGAAGAAGATGGCCACTAATGTAGAAAGAACCTGTATGGTATTTTATCCTTGAGTTACTTACCCTCAGTAAAAAGTCTGGGAATTGGAAACAAAGGATGGAATAACCATGACAGGTAAGAAAATTGTAATATGACATACAGCTATGACCTTAATTCAATATGTGTAAACTCTAGTTATTCAGAAAATAGCCATTGTGTTCAAGTTCAGCTTCTCTGAAGTAACTCCCATTGCACAAGAATGTCGTTTACCTATTGCCTGTTCATTAAAGCCTGCATATCTTTCATGGGATTGTCTTCCTTGACTAGAAAAGATGAGTTCCTCTGTTTTGTAGCAGTAGTGCACTTACCTCCATCCATTAGTATTTATGTAGGTTTTTATTTTTTTTAACTTATGATTTTGACATTTCAAAGTAGATAAATATTGTAAGTGGGTCCAATAATTGGGTGTGTCTTAGAAGAAGGATGTTGCAAAAAAACATTGGCAGTCAGAACATATATCCTAAAGCTAAAAGTTTTTTCTTTCTTGTCCTCTATTCTAACTTCCTATAAATTAGCAAACAGATATAAGTTTCTGAATTGGAAAGAAGAAAAGAAAATACACCTCTGTTGTTTATGAAAGTAGAGGCATTCATTCATCATAGTCACCTTCATCTTCATCTTCCTCTTTGTGTCTTCATCTTTACCTTCTTTTTTCCCTCTATCTCTTCTGGGTTTTATACATCAAACAATATTCAGGAAAATATATTCATAACACAATGATTTTAATTCAAGACATACCCAGGAATTCTAATCCAGACAAACTAAATAACATGAAATAATATTGCTAAATAAGTAATATTTATAATTAAGAGAATTATGTTTAAAAGCTCATTCTCATAAATAGTTAATATATGTAATTGCACAGATTAAAGTTAATCACTTTAAGCAGATGAAATAACTTTCATGTGGGAGCTATAGCTACCCCCAAGTCAAACAATTAGAAAGAAAAAATTTAAACACGGGGTGGAAGTGGTGAAGGAACGAATGGGTGATGCACAGAGTAATTTCAGGGCAGTGAAAACACGCTGATCAATCCTCTAATGGTGGATACGTGTCACTGTATGTTTGTTCAAACTGACAGATGTGCAATACAAAGAGTGAATGCTAATGTAAACTATGCACTGCAGGGGATTATAATGTGTTGATATAGCTTCATCAGTGGTAACAAACGCACCACTCTGTTGGGGGCTGTTGATAATAGGGAGGCTGCCTATGCGTGGCAACGTATGGGAAATCTATAAGCCTTCCTCTCAGTTTGGCTGGGAACTACAACTGCTCTACACACACACACACAAAGTGTTAAGGAAAATAAACACTACTACTAATAAAAAAATTGACAAAGCCTGTTCACTCAACATGACTTTAGCAGCGTCACCACCATCATGATTATGATCAATACCGTAATTTATATATGTTGAGTAATTAAGGTCCGGAGGCTATGTCAAGTACTTTCTATATATTATCTCATTTAATCCACATTAAACTCCAAAGGAGTAGTTGCTCTGATTACTCACATTTCCCAGCCAACAAACAGGAAAGAATGTTAAATAAGTTTCACTAGAATATAGAACACATCTGCATGTCAAAGTCAAGCAAAATTTTCTAGAAGTATATCTGCCTCTGAAAGTGGGTTAAAGAATTGAGGATAATTTGAAAATTTATTAAATGCTGCCTGAATGATGGAATAGGATAAATTCCCAGTGCATCTTTAACCAGCAGGAGTGCGGGATGACATACTATTGCCTAATTTTGCACTTCTGTAACTCATCGACACACTTGGGCAACTGAAACAATGCAGTCACACAAACTGCTGCCTGCTCTCTGCAAGAAATAGGATGGTAACTCTCTTTTTCTATGAAATTTTACCATCAGAAACAATGTGAATGACGAGTACCTCCCACCTCCAACAGCCCCTTCTCCCCATCCGTTCCTTTCCATGTTTGAAAAGAAGATGTCATCATTTGAAATTCATGTTGCCAAACTTGCCCTAAAACTTAAACCAAGAGTAAATAAGAAATTTTTTCCTTAATATAGAATACTCTGCGTCAACCTGCACTAGATATGTACTTTTATCCCATGGTTTAAGTGGTATATCCCATGGTTTAAGTGGTATACAATTTGACTTTGTTTAAAACCTTTTCATGCACTTTGACAATTGTCTTAGTAGAACGATCTCCAGGATTCTTTGTGTTTGCCCAGTCTTATTCCCCAAAGGAGTTTTTGTGTATCATTAATTCAAAATAAAATTAAAACCTGTCTTGTTTAAAAGAGGAGTTAATTTCCAACATTTTGAATAAATTTTAAAGAAAAGTAAATAAAGCATCTCTCAAAGCACTGCTAGTTTCCCCCAAAATCTAAAAGGATTGCTGAATTTCACAGATTAAGTAGATCGTAGATCTAATTAGTCCCCTATTTTTGTCTTATGAGTCTCCTACAAGATGTGTACTCCTTCCATCATGTTTTAGAAAACATGGCTCTGTACACAGCAATGTAGATATTACTCCCCAAATACACACTACTGCTTTGAAATAATTTGGCCTTTGTTCATATAATTCCCCCATGGCTGGAATAGTCTTCCAATCCTCTGATTTTACAGTTTTACTTGGTGAATGTCTACTCGTTCTCTAAGGACAAGATAAAATGTCATATTTCGTGGTAAATATTGTTTCTTAACCTTCCCAGGCAAAAATAATAGTTAGCAAATTTTGAATAGGTTAATTATGATTTTTATTTTTGCAAAACTCTCTCCTCAAAATGGCAATATCGTGAGAAAAGTGAAACTTTCCATCTGTAATTATATTTTCATTACTACAATAGGAATTACTTTTAATGTAGATGTTTCGCCCTACTTATTTTGAAATTCTTTATCCAGCTTAGTGGCATCATCCAAAGCTTCCAGGGATAGAAAGATAAACTCCAACAAGCTGGCCAGTTGAATCAAGGCTTAGGAATCACTTAAGGAAGCAGTCCGAGATAAGCTCACTGAGAACATGTTTTAGTGTTTTAAATGCATTGTGAGTATTTTTAATTTTCTAGGCAATAGGGAATATTTTTGAGCAGGAAATAACATAACCAGCATGAAAGCAATGCTTTGTACTGAGAGTTCTGGCAGCTGAATTTAGGAGAGACTGCAGTTGAATTATTGATTCAAAACTGACTGCAGTTATCCAAGTGAGAAGTAATATTGGACAGACAAATGTGATAACATTAGAAATGGTATAGACATAAACGTGATTTGATAGATACCTAAGATAGTTCATTGGTAGATTGATTATAACACTGGGCAAATGATATACTATCTGAGTACACAAGGACTTGGAGAAGTCAAAGATGATTTTAATGTTTCTCATGTGGTTTTCTTGAAATTTAGTAGTACTATGAGGCAAAATTAGTAATCTAATTATTGTATATCATCATATGCTGGAGAACAATGCCTTGCAGAGATGAGATGTAAGTGAAAGGAAAGATTTGTGAGTCATAGAAGTTTATAGTCCCATGTGTGCTCTAAACAGTAGTGAAGAACAGCTCAGAGAAGGATACCTCTCTTAAAATTTTTCTAAGAATAGCCTTGGGGTATCAAGAAATAATTTGGAAACAAATGCAAAAATGATGATTGTAATGAATACAGTTCTACTTAAGGTTTTACTTTTAATTTATGTATGTTGTTTTTTGCTCAACTACATAGCTATAGAGTAATTAAAATGACAATGATTAAATAGTAAGACACTACTCCTGCCCAGAATAAAATAATTAGAAATCTAGCCATGTGTCTAATTGAAATTTGAAACATTTCAATTAACTAAATTGAATATTAAAATTATAAAAATCTACTTTTTCTACCTTTAAGCACAAACTGAAGGAAGAATACATGCTTTCTTCACTTTGTCTCTAACCCCTAATTCTTCACTGAAAACAGAATGAAACCCAGATGTCATTGAAATCCCTCTGCTGTTCCAAAGCAAGCCCTCCTGCTCTCCAGCTTTAAAAAGCAGCTCTCCACTGCCCTTGACCTATTTGCACATATGTATAGGGTGTACAGAAAGCCATAGAGAATGTCTACTGAGTGCAGCATGACGTTGTAAATGGCGAATATCTCCTTTCCTGCCGTGGCCATGTCTAACAGGAGACATACTGTAGACAGAGTTGCAGTCAGATTCATAGGAGAGCTCGCTCCCTTGTTACTCATACAAAGAATGAGATGCCCCTAACACTGAATTCACTCTGAGTGAACAATCTCTCGATGCTGTTCTGTTTAATACATGTAAAGACTTCTGCTAGTAATTTTAAAGAAATGGAGATTCATAGACCAATTTAGTTTATTTAATCAAAAGAAAAAATTGTTACAGGTATTCAGTATTCAGGTATTCAGTATTTACTGGACTACCATCATTTACATGTTCTATTCCCATATGTATATTAAAGTTTATTTGTTTTCATTCTGATGTAAAATATAAATATAATCGTTATGTTATGAAAAGAGTCAGACATTACTATCATTACTTTACACTTATATTTTGTAAAGAATGTTACAGTGGTTGAAATGAATTTCAAAGATAAAATTAACATGTAAACCTTGAAATGTGTTTTCAGAATGGATCATAAGACTTAAAACACAATAAAAATCTGAGTCTATCTCATACAAAATGAAGTATTTTTAGTACTTTATTTTGTTTTCTGAACTCTCAGCTACAAAAAAAATATGCATTATATGCATTGATATTGCCTGAATTTGTTGCTACAGTTGTCGGTACTATCTCTTCACAGATATGCCAGCTATTCTCAAAATTTAGGCCCGACATCTTCATTTGTTTTCCCTGTGATTTTTCCCTATGAACACATTTCTATGAAAAGAAGAATAATCACGTCACGTATCTGAATTATCTCCTCCAAGAGTCCTCCATCAGGACAAGGGCTCAATTAATGATGAGTCTGTTGATCTGTCTCTCCATTCCTCCCACGCATCATTCTTTGAATCTTTACCAAGGCATGACTGTTCTAACTCCATGGAGTTTTACATAACTGTCCTTTACTCTCTTCTAGACCCACCCTCTTCTACTTTAATCAAAGCCACCATCAGATCATCCTCAGGCTACTGCAATTACCTGCTAATTGAATTCCCTCCCTTAAGACTCTTGGCAATGCAGCCCATTCCATATAGAACTGCCTGATTAATCATCCTAAAATGGTACTTTGTTCCTGTCACACCCTACTTGAAAATATGTACTTTATCTCTTTAAACTACCATTCTTAAGTCACAAATTTAAGATGCTCACAAGTTGGCCACTATCTCTTTCCATTCAAAAATCTAGTTACTGAGTGCCTAGTACACAAATTTAACAATTCTAGAGATATATGGGAGAAACAGGACGAAGAACTTATCTTCCTAGAAATAGTATTCCAAGGAAGCCTTGCTGTTCATGCTCAGATTTTATGTTTCTGACTCAACACCAATGACCAGGCAACACACACACCAACTCATTTTAATGGAACTATTCCAATTTTCTCCTCTCTTGATGTGTTCCATCGAAAGGGGATATCTTCATTTCTCATCCTCCTGTTTATCAAGAAGGAAGAGAAATTCTTTTCCTGTAAAAGAAAAGCGCTTGGAGGAGCGCTTCATCTCTTTTTTCCATAAACACAGAGTCCTCAGGAAAGGAAAGGTGGTTTAACCAACTGATTGGCAATAAATAGGGACATATACGGAACTCGTGGCTCAACCCCTATATAGTTTTCTTTTTTTTTTCTATCAGCATCCCGTCAGGACATCTACCTACTCTCCTTTACAAGAACTAGCCTGTTCCTACATGGAATAAAAGTCTGTATTTTCTCAGTTTACCTATTATTGGCAGATAAACTTAATGAGGGATGTAGGGAGTGTCACATAGCCTGGTGGCTTTAGTCCAGCTAGTATCCTCTGGGATCAGCTTTACAACTAGTAGAACTAGTAGTGAGGTCTCACTCTTTTGTCCATAGCTGTGTTGATTTAGAATTTTGGAGGTGAATTCTAAATTCTCCTTCTCACTCCCACATACACAATAATTAAAGCATTCTTTTGATACATTTTTTATAACACAGTGTAATACAGCTCAGTTACTTAGTATATTGTATCTGTCTTTTTACTCCCCAAAATAACTACTACTAGTATTACTTATTGAAAAAGTCCTCTTGTAAGATTTTTCATCTACTTCACATTGCATAAAACTATATTTTTTATAGCTTAGGACCAACAGAATTCTCTGTACTTACTATTTATATTTAATTGTTAGATAATATAGTTTTGTGTTTTGTGGCTTTAGTGAAATGGAAATTTTTAAAGGGTATATTAATGCGTTTCAATGTATCTGTGGATGCTTCATAAAAGATAAGAAAATTGACTTGGTACTTAACTATATTTCAGATTTAAATAGACTGGGAGAAGCAGACAATTTTGTAAGCAAATTAGTAGCAGGTAGGAGTAAAATATGAAATAAATTCACAGGAAGCATGGTGTGTTTTAGGGAGAAGCAAGGAGATTAAAAAAGGAAGAAGATTAATCTTTCTCAAAATTCATAGAAAATGAGTTTAATTTTTGGTCTTATTCAAATTTTAAATAGACTTAAAATTCATCAGATTAATTTTGGATTGTGTGGCACAAAAAAATAATACTCATCATATATTTCATGTTTTCCTGGATGTTTCTTATCCTTGCATGATTGTGTCCCAGGTTCATATGAACAGTTATGGCTGAAGGACTCTGAACAGAGTGACATACCGCTGGCCCAAGACAGTTTAAAGTTTATTTTCCATTTAGCAGACCCGGGTCCGGGCTGGTGCACTAACCACTGGACTACAGGTGCTCTGCCTAGTTTAAAGTTTCTGTGTCTTCTGTATTCCTCTAAATTTCTGTTTTGGGATACAAGTGTTAAAATAATGACCTCATAAATGGAAGAATTATAGGCTTCTGTTCACCACATGGAGTAAAACTCTAGCCACTGACAAGAAACAATGAGTGAGTGCTAAATAAACTTTAAGCCACTGAGACTGGCTGAAATGACTAATGTCACCTAACCATAAAAAATATAATTTGACTGGTAATGAATTGGTAGCAGTGTTAGGCCAAATTCTATGCTATTTTGATCATTTTCTGGCCATAAATTATCAATAATGAGAAGCATCTAACTCAAATAATGATCTAGCTTGTTTGAGTAATGCCCTTGGGCTGAGTAAATATGTGTGATACAAATAAATTCCACAAGCTAATCTTCCACAAGCGTCACCATTGGTGAGGTGCTATTTAGTTTTATTTACCAAGCACCTGGATGTGTATTTTGGGGGATATAGCAGGGGTAATCTAGGGGGATGAATTAGATAATTCCTCTGTACTTCAAGATCATATATGATAATTGAAGCAGTAACAGAAAGATATAGGGAAAATGTTAACATTAGCAAGGTGATGCCAAATGAGCCTCTCATCTGCCTTTAACAGATAAAATTATATTAGAGAAGGTAGGATTTCAGTTAGTCATTAAAGGTGACATAATGGATTTTTTAAGGAACTGTGGGAAGAGCATCACAAAAAAAGCTCAAAATAGAGTAATTTCAAAGAACTGTAATTAGAACAATTTTGCTGACATATATAATTGCTATGGAGTAGTAGAGAGATTAATTACTTAAATGAGATTTTGAGGCCAGAATTTGGGAAAATCTGAAAAATTTGGGAAATACTGGGAGTTTAAAAATAGAGATACAAAATATTTTGAATCAGGGAGTTATGTGTGATATTATTCTAGATTTTTACTTATAAACTACAGAAGATCACTAGTTCATGTTCCTAGAAAAAATGATCATATAAACATATAGCTCAGAGTACTGTTTAGGAGCCCATTGATGAACTTCTGGATAGGCTTCGGGAAATGAAGTAGAATCATACTGTAGAAGAGGTCTATGATAAAACAACCACTACCAAAAATGTTTATGATTACCCTTTCTGGACCAAATAATCAACATAACTGCTACCCCTGCCATGAACGCATGTGTTCCAATTGTTTTCCAAGAAAGGTCCCTAGTCATCATTGCTGCTTCCAAACCCACGTGCCTCCATCGCCTTCATAGCTGCAGTGTACATTGGTTCTGCATCCTCATTTTTCTGACTTCTCAGTCAAAATATCACACCAATAAATCTGATTGATAGATTCTGGGTCACACACCTATGCCCCAGCTATGCAGGAATCTGGGAGAACAATTTTCTGCCTATATTTGTTAAAGTTGATTTTACAGGTAGTAAAACATCCAAACATAAAAAAAAAGTTCAAAAGGGCTCTAGAATGAATATTATCAGTGCCCTGTATATATGCTTGCAGCTGTACTTTACTAAAATTAACTTCCTGAAGATTAATGAATAATAAAGAAAAAGAGATAAACATATATTAGTTAGGAGACTATGGCACTAGTCCCAATAAAAAGCAACACGATCCTAAATATATTACCTGAAAGAATATAATAGACGGTGTTAAATAAAGGGACTCGTAGAAGGCTTAATTTACAGGAACATAGACACTGATTGGACTATAGGATAAGACTGGAAAGAATCCAGTTTATCAGGCAGTGCCTGTGCCTCAAAGGAGTAGGGTGCCGGCCCCATATGCTGGAGGTGGTGGGTTCAAACCCAGCCCCGGCCAAAAACTGAAAAAAAAAAAAAAAAAAAGGGAATCCAGTGTATCTATCCCTAAAAGTTTGACCCCGTGTATATAAAAGGTGATAGTACAATGAAAGTTAATAGGGAATTCAGAAGGGGCTGTTAATTTAGAAGAAGAAGTGACAATTTGAATTTCACTGTGTTGACAAGGAGATAAAACAGG
This sequence comes from Perodicticus potto, assembly GCA_963574655.1. NCBI lineage: Eukaryota > Metazoa > Chordata > Mammalia > Primates > Lorisidae > Perodicticus > Perodicticus potto. The sequence continues at coordinate 34,043 of CAUYRH010170762.1, read as the reverse complement.
ACATATGGGGCGGCGCCTGTGGCTCAAAGGAGTAGGGCACCGGCCCCATATACCAGAGGTGGTGGGTTCAAACCCGGCCTTGGCTAAAAACTGGAAAAAAAATAAAAAAAACTCAGCACAAATGATAAAATAAGTAAATTTAGGAAGATTATGGACAATCCAAAAAAAAAAAAAACAAAAAACATTATTTAGTTTAAATGAGTTTCTTAAAAACATTATTTTAAAGAGGCCAAAGAAACAACTATTTAGTTTTAACTGAGGAAATAAAAGTCTAATTTAGTTATCTGAGTTGTAGAGATTCATTATAAATATTACACTGATATGTTGTTTTCTAATTCCACTGTGGAAAACCAAGAAGAAATCAGTTCATTGCAAGGAGTATGGGGTCTGTTAGGCATTGGGGTGGACTACCCAGGTAGACTGTGCCATGTCCTTGGAAGATCTCTAAGTATAAGACAGCACTTCTATCTGTCTAGATTTATTTAGAAGTAGTAAACATTGAAGTCAAAGGGTGAGAGACAATGGTCTAAGTCAGCTTTTAAAACCATCTGAAGTGTTGTAATTCTATAATTCTTTTAAAAGATTGACCAATTTTCATGAATTGCTGGTTTAACATATGAAAGTCATTTCCTTCCTTGATGAATAAGTAGCTTTCATGGGGATTGCTTAGAAAACTCTCCTTCAAACCACAAATCACTTCTTAGTGAAAAGTGATCTAACTATTCTCCAACAGTAAGACAGAAAACTCTAAATTTCTAATCATTTTACATGTAATTCCTGGCAATTATATTTGGTTTCTCAATCATAATGAGCATGAAATAATGGAAAGGAAACTACTCTTTTATTGACTGTTAGAGAAGTGACCCCTTAATATTCAACATTGTCCCCAATTTAAATTCCTCAGTAATCTATTTAATTATATAAGATGTAGTTGTTGTCATTACCCTTGGTTAAACAAGAGCATAGAAACAGAGAAGAAAAAAGTAATCTTCAAAACAAATATTTCCTAACAATTTGGAAATGTTTATGTCACTAATTCTGAAGTGTACAGAGATGTAAATAGGTAATAATTGATTTAAAGATTTGTCACTGAATAATCTATGGCAGTGACATATACCTTGTACATAGTATTACAAGTAAAAAATGACTAAATGCCTGTGTTTCTGAAAAGACAATAAGTAATTATGTATATGGAGGCTTCTGAGACAAAAGTCCCCAAGAGACAAATGTATTTAAAGAAGAGCTAGCTGACAGGCAGCTATTCTCAAAAACCTAAGCCGAATAAATAAGCTCAGTAAAAGACTCATAGGAATATAAGCTTTAATTTGTGAAGCTAATGTGTCTATAAGCAACAAATTGGTCAGGTTAGCTTAATTGAAATGGTGACTCTGAAAGCTTTCTTCTTGTTTTAACAGACTCCAAGCATTAATAGAATGGAATTCCTTGTAAATTAATGGGAAGTTAATAGTTGGCCCTTACTTCCTCTAGAACCAGTATTCATAGTTTAAAAATGAGTTGGTGGCAAGTAGAATGGAAAGAAAATCTTGATTTCCATTAAGGAATAGACCATATTTTAAAATAATGAATTAAATTCCAGCACAGTGACTGAACGTGTTTCCAAAATACCTGGGTGCTTGATTAAATATAATTTGTCATATATTCCAAACAATTGGTCCCTAGGAGTAAGACAAGAGTTCAGGATGGCATTATGACTTTCACAGATCACTAAGAATCCACGTAATTGGCATTAATAGTTATTTAGTCATTCTCTCGAATTATGAGGAATCATGTACCGATGACATCTATACTGTCCGCTGTAGGAATTGCATTTCATTCGATTTCTGCACCTGGGTATACTTTCCTCAGCTCCTGGGGAATAATCTCAAGCACACAAGAGTTTTCTATCTGCTGACAGCGCCAGTTTCTAATACTTAGACCAGTCAAATTATGATTTTGATTTGTGCACAGCTGCTTGCTTTTCAAAGTTGGTGTCAGTGACTCTGGGAATTTGTTTTTAATTGGTCTGAATATTTGGCTTTTGTAATAGACAGAATAATGCCACACATTCCCCACCTCTGCCCACAAAGACAGGCACAGCATAATCATCAAAATATGTGAATGTTTTACCTTGCGTGGCAGAAAAGTACTTTGCAGATTTGATTAAACTAAGGATTTTGAGGTTGATTTGGGGATTATTCTGTATTATCTAAGTGGATCCAATGTATTCATATGGTCCTTTGTCATATGGCAAAGGGGGTCAAAAAAGGGTATGTGGGATATTAACTAGAGGTTGGAGTGATGAAGCTGAAGTTAAAGAAGGGTGCAGCAGCCAAGAAAAATGGATGGCCTTCAGATTCTGGGAACAGCAAACAAATGAGCTCTCCCCTCTAGCCTCCAGAAAGAACACAACCCCATGAACCTGTTTCAGATGTCTTCTGATTTCCAGAAATGTAAGAAATAAACTTTCATGTTTCCAACCCCTAAATTTATAGGGAGTTTGCCACAATAGTAATAGAAATTGTATACAATGCAGCCTCTACCAAATTTTAAGGGAAGGAATCTAATTAATGGTGTTTTATTTAGTTCTCATATAAAATTTATGTGTAATAAGATTGCAGATACATGTAACATTCTGAAATGATTTCCACACTCATGCTAATTGATGTGCATATGTGTGAGTCTATGGATGTATGGTGAGAATATTCAAGATATACTCTCAGAGCAAATTTCAGGCATGCAATAAATACATTATTATAAATTATAGTCACCATATCCGACGTTTGGTCTCCAGAAACTAGTTATCTTAAAACTGAAAGTGTTTACCCTTTCATCAACATTCCCCATTTCCCCCACTCTCCCATCCCTGGTAATCACACGCTCTCTCTGTTTTCATAAGCTCATTCAAAAACACTACCATGTACACCTTAAATACAGAAGAGGCCAAAACATGTATTCACATTTTAAAAAGGAAAAAAAAGTGTAATAAATTTGTGATCCTGGAATCATGCTTGACTTTTGCAATTACAAGAGGTGCTCAATATGACTTTTGTTATTGGTATATATTGAGTGCTACAATTTTAATACAGTTTTTGACTTTCTTAAAATGTATATACATGTTTTGGCACCCTCTGGATATATAATTTTTATTTGTCAACTATACCTCAATAAATCTGGTAAAAATCACAGACACTAAGTGATGTTAAGTTCCAAGGCTTTTGACAATTTTATATTCCTTATAACCACCACGAGAATTTAGATGTAGATTCTTGCCAGGACCCAAAGTTGTATTTTGTCTTTTCTGATTGAAAACCCAAACTGGTTCTGAAAACTGTACACATGTCGTTTGAGACATTCAGATCCATCAGGAAAGGAGAGAACACCTGGGACATTCCTAGAGAATTACACTGAACATGAGTGAATGGCTATCAGCGTCTGATAGTAGAAATAGCCTTTTACTGTTGCAGAGCCTACTGGTGACCTATTAGATGTTCAGTCTCTCCTTTCTTTAATTACCAGAACTTAAATTTTATAACGAGTAACAACATGTTTAGGTTAACATTTATATTGTCTAATAGCCCATGTAGGTAACATTGGTTTCCTGGAAAAAAAAAATTAGGGCCTTGAGATATAAATCAATATTTTTCTCCTCTGTTTCTTTTTCTTTTCCTAATTTTGACATCATCTTCTTACTGTATTGTTCCTTCCTTTAATTGGCTGAAAGGCAAGCATCATTGCTATAGTTGGAGCATCTATTTATTTTGAGATACAACTGAAAAGCTGAGAAAATCACAATAACCTTAACTTTTATATCCTTGGGCTATTTACCATAGGAAATCCTTTTTCCAGTTTTCTTGTTAAACAGGAAAAATAAACCCTTTATTATTTACTAACAGTCAAATACTAGCATTAGCTAATATACCTGTTTGAAGAAAATGACGAATAATAAAATAAAATAGCTCATGCTGAGTTTAGTTTCGAGGCACCGGTATTAATTAGAACACAGATTCATACAGTTCTAGTCATGGAGGAAAATCTCATAAAGAAATAGAATAGGAGTTAGGCATTGAATTAAAAAAATAAATAAAACATAAGTGAGGAGAAAGAAAAAGGTGGCATTCAGTAACAGAAAAATGATACAAGCAAGAACATGGAAAATGCTATTTTATAGAATACTGGGAAACACAGCCAATAAGTTTCCTGAACTTTAAAGACTGGCATTTTACCATTGTCCTCTATACATTTTCTGATCACTGGACACTGTATTCTTATAACACTGCATTTTAATGTTTCCTGTTCAATATTTATTTTATCCTAGTGTAGCCAGAATTTCTCTCTCTGCCCAGTCCTTAGTCCTGGGGATTCGAGGAATGAATTCATGGACCATGTGAATAAGTGAAAGGACAGATTTTATTGAAATATAAAAGAGAAAGCTAAGCAAAACAGGGGATCAGAACCTCCAGCAGCAAGTGGGAAACCCAAATGGGAAGTCTGTTTGGGCCTCTGTCTAGAGGTTTCTATACGGCTTTTCTTAACTTACAAACAGGAGTTTGGGGAGACAAAATGTATGTCTGGAATATGTCGCAATTGGCTGGGGGCTGGTGGGCAGAAACTAATCTCAAAACTGCCCCGTGTAGGAATATAGTCTTACCTGGGCTGCGCCTCTCTGTTCCTGGAGAAGCAGTGGGTGTGGTCCCTGCTCCAGATGAGATTCCAGCCAGGCTATTTTTCTATGGCTGTGTTTTGGGTCCAGAGAATCTGTCCTGGAAAGGTCCTGTTTGAGACTGATTTCTGAGTCTAGTTAGGCCTAGAAAATGGGGGATTCCTGTCCAGCCCTGAGTAGAGTAACCCTGTATTGCTAGTAAATTGGTTGCAAGTAATATGCTTTATTCGATTTTTTTTGGTTTCTGAGTTCTAGTACTGTGCATGAAACATAATGATAATCAGTTTTTATTGAATGCATATAGGTATTTAGTGCAGTGATAAGAGAAAAAAATGAAGAAATAACTTGCCACAAAATTATGGAGATCTTCTACATAAAATATTTTAAAGGCAAGAATTGTTTTAAAGCTGAAAGTTGGAAAAAATTCCAGTGGTATTTTGAAGGAAAAAAAAAATCACTCATTTAGTAATAATACATCAGGAAGAAGAAAACAGATTCCCATTTTAGGAAATCCATGTAATATATCAAGAATGAAATGAATGTGTCCTGAATCAGGACAATAAAATCAACAATATAAACAAGAAGCTGCATACAAACATTCATCAATGGAGGACCTTCAAGATAGTAAGAATAACTTGATCTAACTGAAAGATGTGGGACTTTGCACAAATTTGACTCCGAGGGACAGAGATGGGGATGTTAAGATAGAAGTGACCATCGGAGGAGAGACCCGAGGGTGGGGAATGGAGAAAGGTCAACCTGGAGATGCAGTTTTTAGGTTAAATTGTTTAAGGCACTCATGAGTTGTCAGAAAATAACTGATCAGAAACAGACCTGTGTGTCCCACATGTGGAATGCGACCCCTCTAATGAGATGTTCCTGAAGGAGAGGTCATTGAGAGTGACGGAGAGGCACCTGACAGCTAAAAGGAGAAACACAGGTGAAGAATTTCACACACAACAGATGATCAATTTAACAAACGCTGCAGAGAGATCACAGAAAATTGGGAGTTGTTCGAATAAATCTGGATTCAACAATAATAGAGGATTTGTGTCCCTGAAGAGAGGAGACTTCAATAATAGTGTAGAAGTTAGACTTCACTGTATTAAAGAGTAACTGGTTCACAAACAAATCTAAGTAGTGCACATAGGCTATTCTGTGATGATTGTGGTATTAAAAAAATAGAACAATATGAGATTATTTGTTGAAGGCCTGTTTGTGTTGAGAACTAAAAAGAATCTGAGAATTTACCTTACTTGCAAGCAAAAATTTAGCTTCTTACAGTTTCATAGATGTCAGCAGGAGTCACAGACTTCTGGGTCACAGATGAAGAACTTTATTACACATTAACGGCAATAGCTGGGATCAGCAGAGTGTCAGTATTTGCACCAATACCCTGAGCCCTAATGCCAGGTAAGCTGCTTCCACATACAGTAGATTTAATTACAAGAGAAGAAACAAGAGTTTAGCTAACCCACTTATAATGGCCCATAAGCTTGTCTGATCTTTGCCATGAATGAAGACATTGCCCTTACTACATTGCACAATAAAGAAATCTGCTTCTTGCTCCAGAGGGAGACGCTATCTCTCTCCACCAAAGCTGTTTGCTATGCAAACATCCTTGAAAAGATAGTCCAAAAGAAAGTCAATCAATACCTCAGTTTGCAAGACGTGCAGAAATGGGAAAGATCTATAGAGAATTGTCTTGCAATAATTAGATTGGAAATTAAAACTTTAAGCTGTAAGAAACTTCAGGATGTTTGTTAGCAGAAGGATGGTATCTCTAGTGAAAACATTTATTGATAGCTGAGGAGAGAAAAATAATAAAATCCTTAAGGAAATGATTTGGCTTATTATCAGGCTAACAGACAGCAAAGTAGCATTGCCAGAAATGGGCTGATTTGCAGATATCTTACTTTGGAAAGAAAAGAGATTTTGCAGAGCCATGTTTACAGAACATTAAAAACTGAAGCTATGAGTAAGTAGATGTGGCAGAAGATAAGATTTTGATTAACAAGCATCATACCTCAAATTATTAGGTAAACTATGACATAAAAAAACTTGATTAGTGAGCATGATGTGAACTCAGTAGCAAGAAATCCTCTTTCTATAGTATTGTTAAATTCAAGCATATGATGTGTGTTATTTTCTTGAGTTCCCTCAGACAGGCTTGTGAGTAAACATAGATTTTCCTGGTAGCATAGAACTTGGAACTAAGATTTATATGACTGAATGTATTTAGCTACTGAGTCACAGAAATAGAAAGAAAAAGATACTTAAACATCTTAAACATGAAAAACCACAGCTCAACTCAGGGAGAACAAAAAACATGATTTGGCTGTTAACATCTTTATATTTTAATAACCATGCATGTTTAGGTTTATATAAAGGAAAGCGGTAGGTAAGCATGGTTAAAATCAAGCTGCCCCAGTCTGGGCTAGAAAAGCCAGTAGTTATATAATTGTATGGCCACTTGGATTGAGCCTTCTCTAATCATCTATTAGCTAGTTTAATGTTTTTAATTACAAATACAAGCAAAAGACAATAATTTGGAAAAACTGAATCATGTTATACACATAGATAAACCTAAGAGCAGATTTATTAAACGGTTAAGCTAAACTTCGCAATTATAGTAATCATTGACATGTTCATTTGTGAGATGAGCCTTAACAATTGCGTTCTCACCAGAGTGTTAATAAGAGTTGATTAATGTCTCATTTTCATCTGCTCTTGACACTTTAACCAGACAGTATATCCACAGATCTTAGTGGAGGAAGCCTATAAAAGCCATAAGAGCTGCTTGTAGACAAAAGCTCCTGTATCTATCACTCCCCATGGTGGTTTTGTGTGGGCTTCCACCTTATTAACATGGAATACGATATCAGAGCCTGTCTCCCTGCCCTACACTTCTTATCATAATCTCAAGAAGACAGGTTCTGGCACCAATAGGTTCCTCTGAAGTTCAATTTCCATTCTTCCTTATTGTTCTTCAATTCAGGATCATTTAACACCTCCAGTGAAAAAATTCCGCGATACCTTATCTAGAGTTTATTCATTTTATTCCCAACTATTTCCTAGGTATTGCATAAATTTAGACCCATAGTCTGAAACCTCTAAGCTTCTGAAACCCCAGGGTAAGTGATCATTCATGTCTTATATATTGATCATATAATATGGTAGCACAGTTTCAAAAGATTTTTAATTTATTCTCTAATTCTTTGAAAGGGTTTGTTGCTCTTACTGCAATCTCTCAAAAATAGATTTTGTTTTCACAGAATATTCTTCATATTCTCTATATTTCAGTCTTCACATATGTCATTGTTCTGTGCTATGTGGAGTTCTATGTTTCTATGAAAATATCTCTCTCTCTCTCTCTCTCAATCCTTCACTGACGATTGACCCTTGAGCTGCCAGCATACATATCATCTACATTGAAGATTCCACATTTTCTTGCCTACTTCTCTTCAAATCTTTCCTATCTGTTGTCTTTCTTGCTGAATTTATTTAGAATGAGATTAACTACCATTTTTTCCCTTGAAATATATATTATATTATGAAATTGGAGAATTGGAAAAGCCTGGCTCCCAGGCAAACAAAACCTCTGAGATAAGACAAGCATTCTGTTCCTGGCGTGCTCATTTGTTTCTAAGGATTTTTTAGACTCTCCACAACTGTACAAAATTTTATTTCAAAGATGACGGGACAATCTTTCCATGGAGTTTGTAAACATATCCCTTGACCCCGCAGTGAAATTATAAGTTATAGATTATAAAATATAAATTGTGAATATTAAGCAACAAGGTACTGGCCAATATGGGAAAATTGATGTTAAAGGCTAGAGCAGGCTCTGCAGGCTGCTGCTTGCAACATCCACTAACCCTTCGGCTATAGATTTTAGTGAGCGTGTGGAACAAACAGAAGGATTTTGATAGCCAGGCGAGAGACCACCTGATTCCACGGATGGTTATTTATATACCTGGTAACATTTCAATGTTAATAACCACTAAGGATAGAATATAAATGTCTTAACACAATAATGAAGTAAATGAGGTGAAACCCTATACTAATTTGATCTAAGCATTTCAAATTGTAGATACAATCAGCACACTGTACACCATAAATGCATTAATGTATACATAATCTATACATATATGACTTAATAAAAAAAAAACACTAAGGACAGGCTAAGGAGTCCTGGCTAACTATTAGCCCTATCTTAACCCCTCACTATTTACTTCATGACAGTAAAAAAAAAAAAATACAAATAAAACTTTTAGTATTGTTCAAATCCTCTATTATCTTGTATAATGTTGAATGTCATGGGAATCCCATGTTACTACTTCAATACAAAATCACATCCCCGTTCCTCTAAGCCAGACTCACAAGGGGAGAAATCTGGGCAATCACAAGTTCCACAATCACCACAGACAATGCTTATCATTGAGGAAGTTCAGGAAACAGTGATTTACTTTATGTGATCCTTACCATAGTTTTATAAGTTGGGAAGTGGAGAAATTATGAGGTCTTTTTTCAGAAGATAAACTGAATCATATCAAGGTTTCATAACTTGCATAATATTAGGAACCAGGCCATCTGTTTCCAATTACAATAGTCTAAAAATAATTAGATTGGTCTATTACCTCATATTAAGCAATTGTAAAGAATGGTAGCATTTCTCCTCAAATTTTATAATTGTATGCTCAATTGTTTTTTATCAATGCCATATTTTTATTTTAGAAGATCACCTATTTAAAAAACATTTAATTTTTTTGTATTTGTCCTCTTCTTAAAACCAACACACAAAATATTAGCCTCATTAGCAAAATATTAAGATCATCATTTTATTCAAGGTTCGTTTGCAAGTGAAAATAAATACAAAATACAAGGGATTTAATTTCCCTCAAATGCACATGTATTTAAAAGTAAAATGAAAACAACATTGGAAAATAATAGTTGTTTACCATCTCATTTCGCATCACTTATTTCTGCTACAGAGTATTGGTTTTGTTGGTTGGCCTTTTAGAAATAATTATGGAGAACATCTTAGTCTCTTTGTAAATGACTTCTTTTTCTTACCAGATTTAAAATATATTGTTTCTCATCAATAGAAGGCTAGTGTGTGTTAAATATATACAAAGGAAAATAGACAACGTTAACTGAATGAATTCAGTAAATCAATCATTACTGAATGATTGAAACTAGACAAAATAATACACAATCTAAAGGCTGTGGCATGTCATGCATTAAAAAATTTGAAGGTAGTGATATGTCACTCATTTGTAGGCCATCTGCTAGAGAACTGAATCTAAATAGCTTTGCCAATAATAAAGAAAATGATTGCCAGGACTGTCAATAATCAACCGGATGGCAGGCATTGCTCTAGGCTCTTGCAAACTTACTGATGGAAAAGGTTGTCACTTTCATATTGACTAGAACTTTTGTGTAGAAGTGGATATATCATATGACTACTAAGCTCAAATGCTGAAAATGAGGAATCCATCATTAGATAGATTATTTTGTCTCAATAGGGAGATTTAGAATTGAGCCAGGAACATAAGGTTGTTCGTAAGTATCTCATTTTTATGTTAGACATGTAAAGTGTTTGAGTGGCTAAACAAATTGGGCAATTTGCTGAATGTTTTAGAGATTGTTAGGAAATACATGTATACAAGGTCATAATGATAGAGCAATTTACAATCGTACTTGTTTGTTTTATGTGGATATTCAATCTAGTTTTCCTCAAAATGAGTTTGACCTACATGTCAAAATTTCTTGAGTGCTTTTCATAATGGCATATTCCTGAGCTTTTATAAAAAAGTTAACTAACAAGTACTTTGTATTATTGTGATTATTCCAGATGATTCTCAAACAAGTATATCGTGGTTTTAGAACCACTGCTCAAAATTTATTGAATCAGATGTTTTGCTATAAGATCATGTCCTAAAATAATTATAGAAGGAAACATTCTTTCACAAACATGCAACTTTGCCATGTGATTTAAAGAGTACTTGAAGAATTATAAGGCAGGACTAACATAAATCTACTACAAATCTGAAACTTCTTTTTAAAGTTTTTGAGCTTTTTATTATGGAACTTTTCAAACATCTATAATAATAGAACAGTTTAATAAAGCACATATACCCATCACCCAGCTTCAACAATTATCAATTGGCCAATATTGTTTTCTCTATGTCTCAAATCATTTGAATTTCCAAGTATCATAATTCATCTGAAACTATTTATAAACTTATCTTGTAAAATGTATTTCCTTCAATCAAATAAATTATATTTATATATCTTCTTTTATTAAGCTTTGTCTTAATGGTAAGTCAGTATTAGTAATAGTGATAAGAAAAAATTTAACCAGGTTACTAAAGTCGTTTAGTAGAAAATCCCCTCCACAGGTACTTGAAGTAAATGTTTTGTTGATCAGATAGAGTATAGTTATGTATTTTCATCTGTGCCGTGCTTACATTATGCTTTTTATTAAAATCACTTATGTATGTTTGATCTCACCTAGTGGCTCATAAATTCTTGACGGGTAGTAAAAGTTTCGTCTTTCTATATTCAGGACCCAGGGCCTCTTAGAATGACATACACTGATTTATTCTCTGAATAATAATATATCATGACTGAATAAAGGAATAAAAAACGTGGGTTAATGTTTGATGAACTATTGAAATACCTTCATAGTCTACCTCAAAGGATAAACCAAGGGTAGGATAAAAATGGAGGAAAGGAAGAAATGTACTTAGATTTCTTTCTTTCTTTTTTTTTTTAGATTTATTTTTCATTTTCTCAGTATAAATAATTCATTCAATAATGTTTTATTTCTGTATATAATCATTTTAAATAAATGTACACACCTATACATGTGCTGTTAGTAAATGCAAAACTCTCTTCTGTATTAATTTTAACTAAATGATTGCTTTGTTTATTGGTGGCTTTTTAAAACATATATATTTTTTCTTTTTAAACAAATTAAGGATTTATAAAATAATCATGCAACAATTTATCACTGTTTGCAAAACACTAAGGTAAACCTAGAGAACTTTTCAATTAAACAGTTACTTCTTAGGAAGTCACATAGCATATATGACTGACAATTTGACTAGAAATCATAAAATGAGTCACCTAAGATCACCAACCATTTGCCCAGAGTTAATATTGGCAATTGATTTCTTTATCTAGGGATAAAAATAATAGTTAACTAACTGAACTCAAGCATATTGTGAGATTGGGAAAAAGCAACTTGCACAAAAACACTTTGTATAAATTAAAGCATATGTACATGTTATATTCCATGCCAAATATTAAAATTGTAGTCTTAAGGATTCCATTGGGTCCTTAAGAAAAGTCCTCGCATACCATCACGATTTCATTTTCAGTATTTTTACTCATATATTTTATAGGCTCTGACTTCTGCACAGTCACACCAGGGACCAAACAAGTTACATAGGCTTAAACATTAGAAAAGATGAGGACATTGAACCTTGAGGAGTTTGTGAGTGTGAGGGAATCATCTCTGCTCACAGTTACTTGCAAAGGGCTGTGTCTCAGTTTTGTCGGTAATTTCTAAACAAATTACCGTTCTCTTTTAAGTTCAAATCATTTCATTTTTGAGTTATAGGAAGAGAGGAATATTTAAATGCCACAGAATTCAAATTACATAAAATCTAGAAATTTAGATTACGTTATTTGAGACATATCTTTGTTTTGGTTGCTATCATTAAGATTATGATTGTTATGACTAAAGGCTTTACTCACTGATTAATCACTGTGACAGGCTGAAAAATGATCTTCCCAAAGGATATTAGGATATCCATGTCCTAATTCCTAGAATGTATAGATGTGTTATCTTCCATTGCAAAAGGATCGTTGCAGATATGATCAATTCAAAATTTTGAGATGGGGACCTTATGCTGGATTATTCAAGTAAGACCAACATAAGGATGCTTATAACAAAGAAGTGAGAAATTCAGGGTTAAAGGAGGAGATATGATGACAGAAACAGAAGACAGAACAATTTAATCGCTCACTGGGGGCTGCAAGCCAAAGAATTTGAGCAGTCTCCAGATAACATGGAAACGGATTCTCCCTGTAACTTCTGACTTCCACAAATGTAAGATAAAAAAAAAAATTGGGTTTATGTTAAACTACTAAGTTTGTGGTAATTTGCTATAGAAGCAACAGAAAACCAATACAACAGTCAAACACAACCATATTAATAATCTTGATTGGGAGCAAAAACAGTAAAAAATACAAGCTCAATGGTAAACAGTTTACTCTATGGAGCCAGAAGGCCTACATTTAATTCCCTTTCTTCACTTACGAGGTATGTTCCTGTAACAAATGCTTCTGTGTTTGCACTGTAATAACAAGGTAGTACCTACCTTATAGGGCTTTTGAGAAGATGAAAGGAGTTAATAAATCTAAAGCTATATGTGACACACTAAATTATCATAAATTAAATCATCATTAATCATTTTATTAGTAGTAAAGTTAAATATCATTTAATAGTTTTCTCAATAAAAATATATAATTTTTTGGCTACATACTGATTATTTGATGGAACAGTAAAAAGTAAAAAAGAAAATCTTTTTACCAAATCTCTGCCTTCCAGGAGCACATAATCAGAGGAAGAAGTATAGCATACACCCAAGTTCAGAGGAGGACAGAAAACGCCAGGTTTCATAGATGTTTTTCTCTCTTCCCCCCATCCTGCTTCAAAGTTTAGCAAGTTTGATGAATGACACATTGTGTATCTGCCCTTGACCATGGAATTGGAGTACACTTTACCCCAGATATAGAGGTAAAATTTCTTTTAATTAGAAAAACAAATAAATGATTTGCTGAAAAACAGCTTGTGTTTGACTCTACTAAGTGTTCACTTTTTCTCCATAAAGTCTTGCCACTAGGTAATAAAGTACGATTTCTAATTATCACATATTTTATTTACTGCCACCCAAATTGTCTGATATGGTAGTCATCTTGGTTTTAGTGTTTAATAAAAGATAAAAACAAAACAAACAAAAACAAAACCAATGTTTTATGCCTTGTGTTAAATCACCTATTCTGGCAATCATTCCAATTTTTTTTTTAGAATTATAAAATGACAGTCAGGATTGTAGATAAAGCCTCCGACATGAAACAAGAAAATATAATAACTATTTCCTAGTCCATGTAGAAATTTTCCTCTAAAATTAACTTTCACAATTGTATTATGGATTAAGCAAGTACCATTTTCAGATTTCATCTGTGAGAAGAAGAGCATTCAAGTTGTACGATTCATTAGCAAAAAAGTACAAGAACATCACTATCATGAAAACATATTTAGCGAGTCATTTTTAATATTGTTATTTTGATTAGTTCTGCATACAATGTTGTACTTCTGTAGTAATAAAAAAAAAATTCTGGTTTTAAAATAGACTCATTTGTATACTTGCAATTGAACCTGTAAGTGTAGCCACTTTTACCTGAGTAAGATGCAGAGATGCGGGCACGTCAGCCATCACCATGCTGTTCTCCTTCAGCCACCATCTACAAAGTAGGAAAAGTCACAAGTAGAGTTCAGTTATACAGAATAGCTTACTATTGCCTCTATTGCTCTGGAGTCACTTCCTAACTGAATCTATGTTTTAAAACTATAATTTTGTTTGAAATTCATGGAAGACCATGAATTTAAAAATAACAAAATGAGCCAAACTATGAAGACAATCACACAGAAGGAAAAGAAACAGAGAAATTTCAGAAATTTTTACTTGGCTATATAAAGTTCAAAGAAAAAAAAAATCACATAAAATGTATAGCTATTTTTCTTTGAAAAACTCTCAACTTGTAAATATACATATGTTTTTGCAACTTCTAAAAGATATAATTATGTCCCTACAGTGCCCTTTTATGATAATATTGAACTTTGCATCATAGTCTCCATTAGAAATCATTTGAATAACTTAGATGAAAGAATATTCAAAGAAGTTAGTATTAGTAACAAAAAGTTTAGAAACCTATCCTGAAAGCAATTTAATTTAAATGATTATTATTATTTTTTATATTATATCCTTCACTGGGCTTCTCAATCTTGGTTATGTTGTATCATATCAGAATATTAAATTTATTAATTTTACATTTATCATTAAAAGACATTATATTTTCTTTTTATGTCTAGGTCAACACTGAAGGATGAAGATTTTTGCCAAAAATAAAACATTCTTGTAAAAATCATGTCAGACAAAGCTATACACCAGATCCAGTCTCAAATGGTGGGTGTGGCCCAGAGTCTACTATTTTGAAATGTATTCGTGGAGCAGATTTTGACAAGGGAATCTTCTACTTTTACAAAATGTATATAACACATTGCCTCCCAAACTTACAGTACTTTCAAGACAGTATAGACAGCGGCTAGAATCTTGCAATACTGGTACCCTTTAAATGCAAATTGCAGAAACTGACTACAGCTTATGTAAACTGAGAGAATCATTTAAAAATGATTTTGGAAGCATACAAAATTGGTGATGAAGTTGGAGATCTAGGCTTGAAATTAAATGAGAAATTCTGGATGGGAACGACATTGATCTTATAGCAGGAGCCATGTAGTCTATGACCCTCTTCTAGAATAAAATGAAACTGATTGTGTTTCTATTTTATGGTGGCATGCTTGAAATTCTGATTCTAATTCACCTTGGTTGGGTCAAGACGTGTACCTTGGCAAGGAACAACAATGCACAAAATTAAAAGTCCAGCTACATGGCATAGGATAAAAAAAAAAAAAGAAAGAAAGAAATGTGGATACCAACAGAAAGGAAGAACAGTTGCTAAACAAACCACTCTCCTCAAATCCAAATGCATGCTGTACATTAACTCCCATAGGTTGGCAATTGTGAAGTGTTATAGACAAGAAACAGAAAAATCTGTTATTTCTTTCAGTATTTTCTTAAAGTCTCATTGATACCAGTAACAGGAAATGGACTGTCCAGGGGAGATGGGGCAGAAGAATCATTATTTAGAATGAATTTACCTGGAAATATTCAATTTTAAATAGTTTTATACAGGCTGGATTGGTAATTAATTCTCAATCTTTTTTATATAGCAAGAAGCTGGAAATAAATCAAGCCTCCTGCATTACATCCCAGACACCTGCCATCCTTAGTTGTGATAGATGCACAAACTAAATTGTCTCAATTTTTATTTAAATGCCGTTTAATGCAGAATTTCTATTATAAAAAATTAAAAAATAGCTTTAATCGCATAAAGCATTATCTTAGCAAATACATAATGTATGATCCACTGAATGTATAAATGCCACCCACAGAACTTTTATAAATTTAATTGTATTATTCTCATCCATTAGTATATTTTATGTCATTTAAAGTCTAACTGTTCATGAAGTAAAATTATTTTAAACTTTTCATATGCTGACAAATAAAACCTTTTTATTCTCCATTTACAAAATGACATCTGCTCTATTTCCATTTTACTTTTAAAAATGAGGTTACTTTAGTATTTTGTTTTTTATTTTGTGGAATAGCATTGACAATGACAGTGAAAAAATGCTGTCTCTAAAGACTGAAAATTACAGAAATATAAATACTTTACATATGGCAGTTATGTACTTAACATTTTACATTAAGGTATTTTAGACATCTATTTCCTTCTATATTTATTAACTCAACAGAACACAGGAAAAGTTTAAGCAATAAAAATCACATTATTTATCAAGTGAGATGTTGGCTCTAAATTATGGAATGAAATAGTGTTAATAATATAAATTATATTACCTATTTGATCATCTAAATACACAGCCTGTTGTTCTTTCTAGTCAATAACATCACAAAAGGTAAAACTACAACCAAAGATGCTGCTGTTGTCACCTGCTCATCTGGTTGACTCTCTTCTCTCACTTTATCTTCCCTCTTCTAATGAACGTGCTTGGGGCACATGCACACACAAGGCACATATGTACTCTCACACACACATGCTGTGGATTCAGTTGTCAGACTTACCCGAGTCTATAGCCAACTCTATTATTTACTACATGTGTATCTTCAGGTAAGTGACTGGAGCTCTCTAAGACTCTAAGTCTCCATTTGAAAAAGAAAGCTCAGCATCATATGTACTTAACAAGTGTTTATTGCTTTTGTTGATATAAGCCTTTAGGAAAATCAGTCATTGTGATATTGTTAAGTATTCATGGTTTATTCTCTGTATTCAAAAAGTCTATTATTCTCAGTCATGAAGAAATAGAAGTGCATGTTAGGAAAGCATTCCTCTAACAGACCAGATATGAAGAGGATGATTATGAAGCTTGGGAAAATCATAATTCTGATAAATCCTGAGACTATCTGCCATTAAAGATACATAGTCCTTCTTTTCATTTTAATCTTCTCTTACTTGGTAAGTTTAGAAACTAGAATATGACAAGAGGCTCATTGGTACTCAATACTGATGAATTTTAATCAATAAGGTTAGAAGAATCAAAGTCTACAAATTTTGTCATATCACTAATATAGTATATTTTTTCTATTTATTTGTATATCATTATAATCAATCTACAGTCAACATTTTATTACTGTTTTATTCAATAGACTCCTGGAAAGATAACATGCTGCAGTAGAAAATCATGTAACTTTAAAACTGCGTCCTGCTTCTTTTTACTCAAATGCCTGACGCCTGGAATCACACCAGTGTGCATTTAAATAACACACATCAGTCTTCTATACATCTGATGTGAAGAATATTTGCTATAGGAGATTAAATTTCTCAAAGTATATCTGAACTAAAGATCCCCAAGTTTTTCTCTGTTCTGAGCTCTCTCCTTCAGGTCTAAGCTTTAGGCCACTGCATTTATAATTCACAAATCTCACTCTTCTTGATAAAAGTGAAAAATAATCTTGAGCCAAAGAAATATGGATTTTACCAAAAATCAGGAAATCTGGCCTAGTCCTTAATCATTTTCTACCCTGGTGACCTTGAAGAAATACTATTTAGGATCCCTGTAAAATGAGAAATTTTGGTTAAACCATTTCTAGTATCATTGCAGTAATAAATTTTCTTTGGGGAAAAAATAAAACACCACATTTTATCTCAGCATAATCTATGTTTTCACATCATGCACATAAATGTGGATGCTCTACATACTTCTCACACACACACACACAGAGACACACTCTCACACACTTCTTTAGGCAAATGCGGAAATTCAGTATTTCAGATAGGGAGAATTCTGTGGTAAATTTATTTCTTTGGGAAAATACATATGCCAGTGATAAAATCCTAGGTCTGACTTTTGTTTAGTGATAAAACGCCTACTTGGGTTTTGCTTATAAAAGAAACAAGGAGGAGGAATCACTTATTATCCAGGGGAATGAAAAATATTCAGCCAATGTTTAAGTGAAATCCCCTTCCCCATTTAAGATACAAGTTCTCCTAAGCCCACATGTACTTTTATTATTGATTTTTATCTTCTTTGCCCCAACATAACAAGAAACATGTTCAATTCTAGCCTGCAGAAAAATAGAAGAAAAGGAGTAACATCAGCAATCTATCCTACTCTGGTGAAAAAATTGACTTGATGACCTAATAGGCCCTTCCTGACTCTAATTTGTGTGACTGACAGTTAAAGCACCTTCTGCTAGGTAAAAACCAGATTGAACACCATGGTGCAGAGAGAGAAGCAACAGCCAGTTCAAACGGTAAATTAGAAGTGCTTGTCTGAGTCTGAATTTGCCAGGCTATTTTCACTTTATGCACTGGATAATTCCATGCACAAGCAAGTAAGTAGAAAAGTCATTGAGAAAGGAAATAAATTCTTATTTATCATCAAAGAAAGTAAATATCCTTGTTTAGTCTACCCCTAATTCCTAAACCACATGACTTCTATTACACAGATGATCATTTCTGGGTTATTTTAGCAAGGCAAATTTATATGATCATTTCTCAGAAATCTAGGATTATGCTAACAAATTGATAATAGCCTATGGATGTTTCTGGATTATATAGTGTCTGGGTTTATTTCACTGCCCAAGTTCTCTGCTCTTAGTCTTCAACATACACAGAGGGTTGCTTGTCATGTGATTATTATGTTATGCTCATATTGCTATAAATGATTTATATTACCCATAAAATCAAAGCAGCATCAAACTTTATATAGAGTTTATGGAACCAATAAGCTTTTAGAGAATGAGTGTAAATAAATGATCATCTAAATGATTCCAGCACTTTCAGCAACAATAGAATGGAATTGGAAAATTATCTTGGCCCATCTTCTCTTCCTTTTTAACCACCTCCTACTTTTCTACTGAACTCATGGCAGAAATACATTAAATAGTGTGCTAGATATTACATTCCCAGCCCAGCAAGCAAAGATAAAGATAAAGAATGTCTAATGACCTGCCTGATAGCTGGAAATACAGGATATTAAAACCCACAACCAAAACTAATTGCAGCAAACTTTCATTCTAATTATGAATTATACGGGAAGAGTTTGAAGCATGGGTTTCTACATTTTCTTAATCTCCTAGGTTAAAAGTAGTATAAGAAGCTTGAGTACGTCACACATTTCAAATGCATAAAGCTAATAATAATAATATGTAATACATTTATGTGTTTACTACTCTAAATTTACATATATTTCTTCATTGAACCCTTTTAAGAACCTTCAAAGGAAAATACTAATAATATCCCTATTTTACAGATCAGAAAACAGAGAATTTCCAAATTTGTTTGAGAATACTCAACTGAATAATTTGGTTAAGAATACTTACCTAATACTTAAAATAACAGATTCTGAAGTCAATATGTCTGGATGTGAGCACTCGCATGGTCTAGAGATTGTGACTCCAGAATCTTTCATTTTAAGTATCCTTCCAAATTGGCATGCATAGGTGGCATATGATTGTAGTTTACACCATGAGTTATATACCAGTTCTCTGAAGTGAGGAATATTTTAGCCAGTGGACGTATATTTAAACTGGAGAAGGGTTTTGCATCTTAATTGTAATTCCATTAGTTACAACTTTGTTGCTACAGATTACCAGCATTGATACAATTCGCTTTCAATGGAGATTAAAAATTAATCAGATGAGGGCGGCGCCTGTGGCTCAGCAAGTAGGGCACTGGCCCCATATACCGAGGGTGATGGGTTCAAACCCGGCCCTGGCCAAACTACAAAAACAAACAAAAATAGCTGGGCGTTGTGGTGGGCGCCTGTAGTCCCAGCTACTCAGGAGGCTGAGGCAAGAGAATCACCTAAGCCCAAGAGTTGCAGGTTACTGTGAGCTATGTGACACCATAGCACTCTATAGAGGGTGATAAAGTGAGACTCTGTCTCTACAGAAAAAAAAAATTAATCAGATAAATATTTTGTTAACAATAATAGCAGGTTTGCCATAAACCACCAGCAACTGAAACTATTAAATAAAAACAAACAAACAAAACTACACCAACCCCAGTATATGCAAAAAGCAATACCTTTCTTGTGGTGGGTAAGAATCAACAGGCAAAGAGAAGAAAGAAAAGCCAGATTTGCCAGTTTGGATAGATATTATCCATTTTTCGCAATGAGAAAGATACAGAAAGAAACTTAATGACACAGAAATTTGAGGCTAAGCATGTTTTTATTTCCTCCTGAATAAAGTCTTTTGTCACTGAATTTTCTACACAAAATATTAGTAATAACGAATTAATACATTGCTAAAGATAATAAAAATATAAGTATATTAAAGTGTTCTATTAAAAAAGTAAAATCTGAGGCATCTCAGAAATGCTCAGCTGACTTGATATCAAATTCATCATGTAGAAATAGAAGAATGTTCTTTAATAGAATTTATTAAACTTTACACCTTATATTAAGGAACTTCAAAAAATAAAAGCATCAGTGATATGTTCTTCAAATTTTATAATCAAAAGCTATCAAATATAAGACAAAAAAAAATAACGTAGTCATCTATGTTTCACACCATCAAATGAACTGCTTTAGAAAAAACTTTGGGGTTTACATTCCCATTTGAACAATACTAGCTGGTGAATTGCAAACTTGCAGAACATTTCTGGATTGAACAGGAAAGTAAATGAGTTTGAGCATATTCATCCAGCTTCTATCCATTAGAAATTCAAAATGTGTACAATATTCAATGACTGCAATTTAAAAATATAAAATGAAATGAAGAAAACATTACCACAACTAATATCAATTCATAAACATTCAACTTCGGCAATCAACCTTAGAAATGATCTAATAATAACAGTATATGATGAACAACACTCATGCTTGTGCAGGGATGGTATTTATACACAGGTCTAATGAATCGGGAACATTTATTGAGCACACAATATGTGTACAGAATATGTATGCTGTAAGATTGGAAAAGAATAAAATAAAGGTGATTTCTTCGTTCATGGATCTTGTAGTTAAACATGTCCTCATACTAAAATATTGATGGAAATATAAGTTTTCTAAAAATGTATTCTTTGTCAAACTCATCGAACTAAAGAGAAGTTTATTAAATATGTGAGCTCATTCTGTCCATTTTCACAATGAAATTATAAAGTATACCTTAAGTCTATTGGTTTTCCAAGGGTAAGAATCTTGGCCTCCCACTTGGGGCTAAAGTTTCTAGTTCTTGAAAATTCTTGTCAAATGGCAGGACATCTCTCATCTCTGTCTCTCTCTCTCTCCCTACCATCCCCCCTCTATTGTAAAAGGGTCTCTTTGTCAGCCAGAGTAGAGTGTGGTCTGCAGATTGCCTCACCATAGCTTGCTGCAAACTCAGACTCCTGGGCTTTAGCAGTCTTCTTGCTTTAGCCTTCTAGGTAGCTAAGACTACTGGTGCATGCTACCACACCTGGCTAATTTTTTATTTTTATTTTTTTTAATTAATTATTTTTTTTGCAAGTTTTTTTTTGTTTGTTTGTTTTTGGCCAGGGTTGGGTTTGAACCTGCCACCTCCAGCATATGGGGCTGGCACCCTACTCCTTTGAGCCACAGACACTGCCTTTTTTATTTTATATTTTTTATAAGATTGTGTCTCACTATGTTGCCCAGGCTGGTCTCAAACTCCTGGGTTCAAGTGATCCCCCTGCCTCAGCCTCCCAAAGTGCTGAGATTACAGGTGTGAGCTACCAAGCCCAGCCTCTCTCTCATTTTTCCCTCTCTCTCTCTCTCTCAAAATGAAAAAATAAATGCACAGGCAAACAAAATTATCCAGATTAAGGCTATGTCTAGAAAGGAAGAACAACATTTTTATTAAGACAGTCTGAAGGCAGAGAGAGTTAGAGAAAATTTATGGTATAACCAGCACATTTTGTTCTCTGAGGAAATCAATCCCTAAAGACAGTGACTCCCCAGGATGACTCCAGCACTTTGCTTTAAGCTTAGTTGTACAATGATTAGCATTGTATTGATTAAAGATCAAATACATCTTTGCAGCAAAACTGAGCACCAGGGGTGGTGCCTGTGGCTCAAAGGAGTAGGGCGCCAGCCTTGTATGCTGGAGGTGGTGGGTTCAAACTCAGCCCTGGCCAAAAACTGCAAAAAAAAAAAAAAAAAAAAAAAAAAACCTGAGCACCTTTCAGACAAGGGAAGGGGGATTTTAGACTTTTGATTAGGATGTTCAATGCTATATTCTCATCATAGCAACAACAACATAACATGTTAAAGAGTGTACAAACAAAAATTTTTTTGATGTTATTAATGTACTAAGTTCATAGGACAGCAAACTAACCAAAACTCCAAGGCAATATAGAGTCATCCACTTAGAGAAAAGACACAAGCCTTTGCTTACCTAGGACATATGCAGTAAGCCAAAACCAGGAAGGAAGAATCCATCTAATATTTAAACAAATCATGAAATAAAGGGGTTTGGGCAAATCGAAAGTGAAGATCTTATGGGAGCTGAAAAACATAAAGATGATTCATATTCATTTGCAAAATTTTCTCCATGAATCTTAGAGGTCAATGTTTCTAATCACCAGAAAATGCAAATTAAAAACACAATGGAGATCACCATCATCTAAGTCTAGTGAGAAAGGCTTTTATCAAAAAGTCCCCAAACAACAGAGGCTGGCTTGGATGCAGAGAGAAAGAAACTCATTCATATACCGTCAGTAGGACCGCAAGCTTCTACAGTTTCTATGGAGAATTGTATGGAAATACCTCAAAGAAGTAAAAATAGACCTACCATTTGATCTGGTGATCCCAATATTGGGTATTTACCCAAAGAAAAAAAGTCATTTGATCAAATAGGCATGTGAACTCAAATGTTTGAAGCAGCACAATTCACAATCACAAAGATGTGAAATCAGCTGAGGTGCCCATCTTTACATGAGTAGATTAATAAAATGTGGTATATTTGTAGCATATGTGTACTACTCAGTCATAAAAAATGGTGTCCTAACACTTTGTAGCAACTTGAATGGAATTGGAGATCATTTTCATAAGTAAAGGAGCATAAGAAAAGAAAATCAAATACCACATGTGCTCACTATTAAGTTTGAACGAATCAATCAACACTCATGTGCTTATATGGTAGTAAAACTCAACAGAAATCAAACAAAAGCAAAGGAGTAAATTCATACTTAGTAGGTATAATGCACATTATCCAAGTGATGGGGACACTTAAAACTTTTGACTCAAACTCAATACATGTAACCAAAACATTTGTACCTATATAATATTCTGTTATTTTTAAAAAATGAAAAGAAAATAAAGTATGACAATGTCTCACCAAAGAGATAATATTAATAAAGATAGAAATTAACATTTTTACAAAGAACTAATCATAAGAAAAATAAAAATCAGTGAAACAGAAGAGAGCGTCACACAATGGGGTCCTAATAGAAAAGACTTTCACATAGGAAAGGGATAAAGTCTCACTCAAAACCTCCACTATTGTCTCTTTAGAAGAAAAGTGTAAGGCTCTGGAATAGAGGAGCAAATCTGTCATGAATAGGTAAAGAACCTTTGTATCGGAAAGGAGATAACAGAAAAGATACCTCTGCACTTGAGGAAATTCACAGAAATATTCAGGACTTAGGAATTCTCCACGGAAAAGGAGTAGAGTCACTGACAAGGATACTCTAACAACCTTGAAATTCAGAAACACATTATTTTCCTAAGAATCAGACTGAACCAGAATGCCAGAAAATGTCCATCTCCTCCACTTCTATTACAAAATTATCAACATTTGCATGGTGAATCATAGCCTACTACTTGGGGAAGAACAGAACTGTGGCAAAATATTCTCTTTACACAAGAGTGATAAAAGAAGACCTAAACCAGAGAATGGAGCAAACATTGATAAAAATCCTCTAACACACCAGTCCCTATACTAAACAAAAAGCAGATTTAGAAACTATTCATATGAATAAACACAATAATAGTAATAATAGTGTAGCTCCTTTTCTGACAAGATGTACTCAGCTGCTCACGTTAAAGGCTTAGAAAAAAAAAAGTGCTACATATTTCCAAGCAATGATATTATGTACCTCATTCCCTATACTTTTATGCTGTCAAATAAAATGTATAAGACATACAAAGACCAAGAAAAAAACTGTATTCCCTAGAGACAAAGCAACCCATAGAACCAGATTCAAATATGACACAGATGTTGAAATTGTTAGAAAATATAAAATAAGTATATATGTATACTGCTCCAATGTGGGTTAATTAATATGTTAAAGTCTCTAGAGAAAAAAGTTGACAACATGTATGGACAGGTAAACAATTACGAGAAAGAAGTTAAGACTGTAAGAAAGCATCAAATAAAAAAAAAAACAGAATAGAAATGAATAATGTCTTTGATAGTACTGTTGATTGAATGAGCTCTTTCCCCTCACCAAGGTGTGGTGTTAGAAGGTAAGGTTTAGAGAGATGATTAGGCCATGATGGCTCAGACTTTAAAAATTGAACTGGCGCCTTTATAAAAGAGGCCTCAGAGATCTGCTTTCCCTTTCTAGTACATAAGGACACAGGTATAAGTAACCATCTATGAGGAAGTATCCCTCACCAACCCCCACCAGCACCTGGATCTTGGAATTTTCATCCTCCAAACTGGTAAGAAATAAGTCTCTGCTATTTGTAGGTTAGTCAGTCATCTAAAGTATTTTCTTACATCATCCCAAGAAGACTAAGACAGATAAGCTCATCTGTAAATTCAACAGAGCAAAAAGAGAAGAATCATTGAACATGAAGCTAGGTCAATAAAAAGAATGGAAAGAAAAATATGAGAAGAAAAAATAGCACAAAGTGAAAAATAACTGTAGGAATTCAAGAGCTGTAGGATATCTAAAATACTGAAAAATAAAATTTCAGAAAAAAATGAAAAACAGAATGAAGCAGATGAAATATTTGAGGATATAAATGCCAAGACATAAAATTGCAATATCTAAAAGTTTAGCAAACACTAAAAGATGAGTATAAAACATATGCACATGATAAAACTTATACCCATCTCCTCAGCATATTCTTTTTAAGTTTTGAAAACCAATGATAAAAACACATAATGAAAATCTGCCAGAGAATGAAAATAAGAATTGTAAGAGACTTCCTGGAATAAACATAAGAAATAAAGCTTATTTTTTAGCAAAAACTAAAAAAGTTAGATGACAATGGAATGACATTTTAAAGAATTGGGGAGGTGTGAGGGGATGTCTACACAGAATTCTATACCAACAAAACTTACAAACATGAAAAAAGAGACATCTTGAGAGAATAGTGCTGAAATTGTGGAGTAAAGAATAAGGAGGACATTCTTCCTCACAAACACATTTAGTAATATGTATTTCAAAAAAGGTAAACAAGGCTGGGTGTGATGGCTAAGTCAGGCTCCAGAGTGTGAGACCAACCTGTGCAGGAGAAATACCCCATTTCTATTAACAAAAATAGCCAGCCAAGTATTGTTCCAGCTGCTGTTCTTGAGGCTAACACAAGGGGATCCTCTGAGCCCAAGAGTTTGAGGTTGCTGTGAGCTATGATGCTACAGCACTCTACCCAGGACAACAGAGTGAGATTCAATCTAAAACAGAAAGAAAGAAAAAGAAGGAAAGACAAAACTCCAACCATTTTCCTAATGTCATGTAGTAGTTTTTGATTATTGCTGTAACAAATTACCACACCCCTAAAAACTTACAACAGCACAAATTTGTAATATTGTAGTTCTGGACTTCAGAAATCGAAAATGGATCTCATTCAACTCATATTGAGGTATTGGCAGATGACAAGTCCTTTGGAGTGCTTTAGGAATAATTCATTCCCTTATCTATCGCAGCTCCTACAGGCTGCCCATATTCCTTGACATCTTCCATCTTTAAAACCAGCTTTGGGTTCAGGTGCCAGAATAAGATGAAAAACTAGAGACATCTCCTTGCCAGCTACTTATAGTGGGACAGAATAAAGTGGATGTCAGCCACCTCTGGCTGGGGAAATCTATACAGAAACATCACTCTGGTGACACAGTGAAACAGCAGACTTCATGAGCACACATGGAAGTCTGGAGCTGAAGAAAACCACAGTGGAAGGTAGGTGCTTGGCATACACAGAGGCCAGCTGGTGGGCCAGCTCTCCCATGGAGGTCCGGAGACAGGAAAAGGCTGTCCTGCAGTATTTTGATTTTGGACTGAGCTGCTCACTGAAGCAGCAAGCAGACTCCAACAATGTCTAGTAGCCAGAGTTGAAAGCAAGGTGGGGTGGTTATCCCACTGACTTGGCTGCTGGCAAGCACTGCCACTGTGGAAAGAATGCAGAGGAACAATCCTCATGTCCCAGTGCACGGCTGGCTCTGGTTCACCTGGTGAGCTCCAGTGGCCATGCTTGGAGTGAACTGAGCAGTCTGGACCCACCACAAGGGCTACTTTGTTGTCAGGGGATGCTGTCTGACAGGTCTCCTGGGAAGTCTGGTAAGAGCTTTGAGACCTGAGTCCCTTGGGGGAATGAATGCTGATGAACTGAATAGGCAAAGGGCAAAGAAGTCAGGGAGACAAAATTCAGTCTCCTCTGAAACTAGAGAGTGGCTTCAAACTTCCATCATATACAGAAAATTCAGCATGTGTTCTCTGTCTCCTAACACTTCAGTGCCACCTGCTGTCCAGGCAATATATTGTAACATACATACATACACACAACTATTAGCCAAGTCTTAGAGTTGTGGGTGTGGTTAAAGCAGCCCACCAAACCAGACCATTTCTCCTGTCTCTTTCTCTCCTTTTCTTCAATTCTTTCTTCTCATCCCCCCTTCTTTTCTAATTTCTCTTTATCATTTTCTATTCTTTCTCCATTCTCACTCTTTACCCTTATCATCATTTTGGCCTATATCAAAAGGCCACTTCAGAGCTAAGTCTGAGATAAAGCTGGAGGCATCATATTATCTTACTTCAAAATACATTACAAGGTTTTTATAAACCAAAGAGTATCGTATTAGCATAAAAATAGACACAGACCAATGCAACAGATGAGAGAATCCAGAAATAAATGAATGTATTTATAGCTGACTAATTTTTGATAAAGGCACTAAGAACATACATTCAGGAAAGGATATCCTCTTCAATAAATAGTGCTTGGGAAACTGGATATCCATATGAAGAAGAATGAAAGCAGAGCCTTTTGGCCTATATCAAAAGGCCACTTCAACATCTAAGCTCTGAGACAAAGCTGGAGGCATTATATTATCTTAGTTCAAAATACATTACAAGGCTTTTATAACCCAAAGATTTAAAGGGAAGGAGGCAGTGAGAAGAAACACATAGGGTAAGGAAATGAACAAGAAGAAAACACATGAGGAAGAACCAACCAAAAAATTTAGGCAACACAAAACACCAGAATACACCAAAAAGCATCGATTGGTCTGAGCAATATGATATCCTATAACGCATAATAGTTGGAGACTTTAACACCCCTCTGGATGAACTGGACAAATCATTTAAACAGAAACTAAACTAAGATACAAAGGACTTAAATGTTAACCTTAGAACAAAAGGGCTTTATAGGCATATACAGAACATATTATCCCAAAGCTAAGGAATATGCATTCTTCTCATCAGCCCGTGGAACATACTCCAAAATAAATTAAATCTTAGGTCACAAATCAAAACTTCAACAAAATTAAAAGAATTGAAACTGTACCTTGTATTTTGTCAAACCACAAAGCAATAAAGGTGGTCCTCAACTCCAACAAAAATGTTCATCCCCACACAAAGGCATGAAAATTAAACAACCTTATACTGAACAACAGCTATCTCTTAAGGAAGAGATAAAGGAGGACATTGTTAAATTTCTAAAACATAACAACAGTGAAGCTACAAGTTATCCAAACCTGTGGAATACTGCAAAAGCCATACTAACAGGGAAATTTATTGCATTAGATGCCTATATCAAAAAAACAGAGAGTACATCAACAATCTAAGGAATCATCTTAAATCAATGGCCAGATTAACTAAAAAGAAAAGTAAAATATCTAATAACCTCAGTCATAAATGAAAAAGGGGAAATAACAACAGGCAAAGAATTCTTCATTTCGTATGGAACCAGAAAAAAACCTGTGTAGCCAAGGCTATTCTTTGTTATAAAAATAAAGCTGGAGGCATCACTCTGCCAGACTTCAAGTTATATCACAAGTCCTCAGTAATCAGAGCAGCATGGTATTGGCACAAAAATAGAAACAAAGACATATGGAACAGAATAGAAAACCAAGAGATGAAACATGTCACCACTTGCCATCTGATCTTTGATAAACCAAGCAAAAGCATACACTAGGGAAAAGAACCTCTATTGAATAAATGGTGCTGGAAGAACTGGATAACCAAATATAAAGGACTGAAACTTGACCCACACCTTTCACCACTTACAAAAATCAACTCAATATGGAAAAAAAGACTTAAATCAAAGACACAAAATGATAAAAGTCTTCAAAAAAGTGTGGGGAAAACTCTTGATGATCTTGGATTGGTTAAAGATTTTATGACAAAGACTTCAGTGGAATTCAAAACAACAACAACAATTAACAAATGGTACTTAATTAAATTGAAAAGTTTCTGCACAACAAATTACACAACAATTAAAGAAAATAGCAACCTTCAGAATGGGAAAAGATATTTGCATGTTATGAATCTGACAAAGACTTGATAACTAAGATCAATAGAAATCTCAAATTCATCAACCAAAAAAGATCAAACAATCTCATATATCACTGGGCAAGACACATG
The DNA here is from genome assembly GCA_963574655.1 of Perodicticus potto. Taxonomy (NCBI): domain Eukaryota; kingdom Metazoa; phylum Chordata; class Mammalia; order Primates; family Lorisidae; genus Perodicticus; species Perodicticus potto. Next base: position 5,191 of record CAUYRH010170762.1, on the reverse strand, counting down.
AATAGAACCTTCCCTGAGGAGACAGAGATGAATGGCTACCAAACATAAAAAAAATGCTCACTGTCCCTAATCATCAGAGAAATGCAAATCAAAACCACCTTGAGATATCACTTAACCCCAGTGAGAAGAGCCCACATCGCATCACAGTAATTCAGTTGCTGATGTTGATGCAGCTGTGGAGAAAGAGGGACACTTTTACACTGTGGGTGGGACTGCAAACTAAGATAGCCACTTTGGAAAGAGGTATGGAGAGTCCTCAAAGAACTCAAATTAGACCTCCTATTTAACCCTTCAATCCCACTACAAGGAATCAAAGCAGAAGAAAAAAAATCATTTTATCATAAAGACATTTGCACTAGAATGTGTATTGCAGCTCAATTTATAATAACCAAGATGTGGAAATAACCTAAATGCTCATCAATTCAGGAATGGATTAAAATACTGTGCTATATGTATACCATGGAATACTATTTAGCCATAAGAAAAGATGTTGAGTTTACATCTTTTGTATTAACCTGGATAGAGTAGAAACATATTCTTCTTAATAAAGTATCAAGAGCATGGAAAAGCAAGTACCCAATATACATTTTATTATGAAGCCAGTAGACTATCTAACACATGCCCACATAGAAGAAAAACTTCACTCTCTTCAAGGTTAGGGAGGGGAGAATGAGGGAGGCGGAGAGGAGACGGGGTGGGGGGGGTTGGGTGGGGGTATAGGTTGAGAAGGGTTGGTCCCTCTTAAAGAGCACAAGGTATGGGTGTATGGCACACCCTTTGGGTGCAAGAAGGACTCTACCTAACAAATTCAGACATTGTGACCTGATGGTTTGTACCCTCACAATAACATGAAATTAAAAATAAACAAATAAATAAATAAAACCAGCTTTGGATGGTGACTCTGTCTTACACTGAGGCACTGTGACTCTCCTGCTTCCCTTTTTCACATCTAAAGACTCTTGTGAATACATTTGCTTCACCAAAAATAATCCAGAATAATTCAAAATTCAAAAATTCAAAATTTCTTATCAGTATCATCACATTAAGTTCCAGATCTCATCATCTAATTTACCTAAATTTTGTATAGATTAGAGTGGAGGTATAGTCCAGCCCACAGCCAAATTTCCCTTTATCTATAGACCTGTGACACTGGTAAACCAGTTTTCTGCTCCCAAAGTAGAATGATAGCACTGGTGTAGAGATTCCCTTTGAAAAAGGAAGGAAATGAAAGAACAAAAGGAGTCTGAAGTCCCAAGCAATTTTAAATGCAAGAAAACATTAGGTTTCAAGGCCTGATTTAACATTTCGTCCTCTGTGCTCACAGCTCTGTTCTTGGAATTATTCTTTCTTTTTCATGAAGGATAGGTGTGGCAGCCCCTATGGCCCTGGTCTTGATTGCTGCAGACAGGAGCCAGGCAAGACGCGGATTAGAAGTACAAGCTTGTAGGAGATGGCTAACCTTGATTGCAGGGTAGCCCCAAGCAACCTCGGCAGTAACCTTTTATTGAGACAGCACAAGACAGGTGAGGGGAGTATTAGACAATGACTACGTGCCCAAGGCTCACCATGGGCTCGGGTTCTCTCTCCTCAAGGAGCACCTGCAGATGAATTGGCCGAGGGCCTGCCCTTCCAGCTGCAAATCATCTTGCTCAGAGGTCGTGTGGCTCTTGGTGTCCTCTACAGATAGGATGTATTTGAGGCTGGGCAATTTTGTCATCTGTTTCCTGCCTATAGAATATAGGGCATCTTCACAGTCTTCTATCCTTTGTCTCTGTCCTTTATAATATATGACAGTATTTGTACTGGTATAAAATTTTCAAGTATTTTGTGTGTTTTCCATGCATTTTACATGGATTCCCTCCATCAGATAAAAGTTTCTTCTATAGATCTTTCCTCAATAATTCAGCTCTATTTCTGGCTTTGGTTGAAGTGGTTGAGAGTTATGTATACATGCCTAATATTTTCACTAAGTCCTCTGTGTGACGGAGTATTCTGACTTTTTAATTATTCTGAAAGATTATTAAACATCTAGCCACCCCTTGCCTTTTCCTCCAAAGCATTCTTTCCTGGCAGTAAATTAATTTGGTCATGCTTTGCAATCTACATAACCTCAGAATGTCACAATACTTAAAATATCTCCTTCCTCTCACATTTTATTATCACACACAAGAAGAAATCAGGCTATATTGTCAATAATTTTCTTCAAAATCAGTAGGGTTGAATCCTTACCTGCATGAGGAAATCAAATACCTCACTGACCAAACACCTACAAAAAAATTGCCTACTTTCACCCAGGAGTGATGCCAAGAAATCCAGGCTTAAGAAAGGATATGATAGCCAGGAGTGGTGGCTCATACCTATAATTCTAGCACTTGGGATGCTGAGGCAGGTAGATTGCCTGGGTTCATGAGTTCGAGACCAACCTGAGCAAGACTAAGACCCTGTCTCTAAAAAATAACTGGGCACTGTGGCGGGCACCTGTAGTCCCAGCTACCTGTGAGGCTGAGGCAAGCTAATTGCTTGAACCTAAGAGTTTGAGGTTGTTGTGAGGTAGGATGCCATGGCACTCTACCAAGGGTGACCAAGTGAGACTCTCTCAAAAAAAAAGAGAGAGAGAGAAAGAAAGAAAAGAAAAGAAAGGATATGATAGTCATCTCTTCCAGTCTGACATACTGTGTACATGCCCAAGGCTATGCGAGACACAATAAGAGAGGGAAACCCAAGATCCTCTTTACTGTCTATCTGTGGGATCAAAACAGAACAAACAAAACATACATTAAAAAGAAAAGCAGTATTTCTCTCCAAGAATTTAGTATAAGAGAGGCATCTGAATCTTTCATAACTTCTGCATTGAACTACAAATATAATTAAAGATTCAGGAAATATATTAAGTACATACAACTGAATTAATTTATCCTCTAAAGTTTTCAAATCAAGAGGTAGCAAATATAACTATAGGCAATAGCTTATGAGAAATGATCAGCCAAGTATAACTTATATTACCCTCTAACAAAACTTATAGTTGGTCTACTATATATTTAACTAGTGTACCCAGTTCTGGTATGTGAATCTTCAATATTACCTTAGACTACCGATAAAATAAATATCCTAAACCTCAGACCTTTTAGTATTCTTTGATTATTCAACCTAATTATCTCATTAGCTATTTGAAATTTGCCTTTGTGGTTGTATGTTTCTTCTCCTAATTGGTTTTTCTTCATGTTTCATGCTCTTTTTAATATGGTAATACATTGCACATTTTGACACATTCATCAAAGTGTAAAGGGCTTGATTTTCTCATTAGTCATCTTTCATGTTTTTCTATGTTTTCATTGATTTGGGGCTTAAAACATTCCTTTCAACATTCTTTAACCAGAATTCCTATTTCGTTGACAAGAGTGTTAAATAAAAAGTTGTTTTATTTTTTCTAAAAATGAGGTATTAAAATCATTAAATCATTGCTGGCATAACAGATTAAATTAAAAAAATACAGCTCTATTTTGAAAATGGCAAGTTGAAATGAGGTCGGCAAAACTCTATGATCTCAATGATTTTTATGAAATCTTATGATCACACTTAGGAACAGGCATGATCCTGACTATTGATGTTTATGCTTAGCCATTAGGCAATAATAAGTCTGAGATGGGATGGCAGTTTAAGCATTTTTTTTTTACTTTAGAAGACTTGAGGGATGAGAAATTTGGGGGAGCAGAAAAGTTTTCTGAGGCATTTTGGAAAATTCCTAGCTGGGTTCTAACCAACACTCATGTAGGGAGCACACAAAACTTTTAGTATAAATCCTAATAATCCCAACTCTTTATCCTCCTCATACTCAAGTCCTCTTCTTTTTTTTTTTTTTTAATGTTTTTTCTTAGAGACAGAGTCTCATTTTGTCACCATTGGTAGAGTGCTATGCCATCACAGCTCACAGCAACCTCCAGCTCTTGGGCTTAGGCAATTCTCTTGCCTTACTCCCTAGCATCTGGGACTACAGGTGCCCACCACAACGCCCAGCTATTTTTTTGTTGCGGTTGGCCAGGGCCGGGTTCAAACCTGCCACCCTCAGTATATGGGGCCAGCGCCCTACTCACTGAGCCACAGGTTCTGCCCTCAAGTCTTCTTCTTAAAAGAAGACCAATGGACAGTGTCCAGTGTATCTTTGCTTCTCCCCATCTTTTGGGTTGAAGCCAAATAACTGGACACTCAGTCAAGTATTTCCCCCCATGATATAGGAGACAAAGTCCTCAGCCCTAAGAATGAGGGTACAACATAGAGTAAGAAGTCATTCCAGTAAGCCTGTACCTGAGAAAGTTCCTAGGACATGGGACCTTCAATGCACAAACTGGGAAAGGCTCAATCAGGAACAAATTGGTAGTCCTAATGTAACATCACAGTGTGAAAAGAAACTTAACAACAGTGAGAAATCCACATAATTGGTGCCTCCATCGCTCCCTTATTTTATATAAAATGTAGATTTCTTGAGCAAATGGAAGAATGTCTGATTCTTTCTTTTTCTCTAGTTCTCTGATGATAAGATAAACTTATGATTCATTATTAGTGCTGAATTAGATAGGATTTAGTTTTAGGTGCTAGGCATAGGTACAATTGGCATGTCCTTGCTTATGGGAGGTTAACGAGAAAGTTCTTTATTGAATGATCTATAGGGCCAGCTCTTCACAGCTGCTTAAGGCTACAATTCTCTTTTTTCTTTTTTTCTTCCTTTCCTTCCTTCCCTCCTTCCTTTCTTCCTTTCTTTCTTTTTCTTTTTCTTTCTCTCTTTCTATTTATTTATTTATTTTTGCAAGTGTATGACTAAGTTTATTGAGAAAGACAAAGATAGGTTGCAGAAAAAGAGCAAGAAACAGAGAACAGAGCAGGATATATTCACTGTAGACATTAACAGGCTCCTTTGACCTGGCAAAAAGATCTACACATTTCTTTTTATGGTAGTAAAGTTTACCTTGGGACCTAGGTGCTTGTTGTGTCCCAGACACCAGTATGATACCGGAATTTCAGGTTCTTAGTCTCAAGCGATTCGAAGAAGGAATGGGTGGACCACAAGAGTAGTGGTAAGTCAGGATTTATTTACAGGAAAGAAGAATAGTGGTAGGTCAGGATTTTATTTACAGGAAAGAAGATTATAAGTAGAGGGAAAACTAAACCTTTAGGCAAGAGGACCCAGGAGAGGAGC